>VXAB01000046.1:309013-377212 GCA_013399175.1 Odontophorus gujanensis
ATGCTGTGCTGGTTTGGATTTGTGGTTAAAATAGCACTGATAACAGCAATGTTTGGCTGTTGCTGAGCAGTGTTTGCACAGCCTCAAGGTTTTCTTTCCACCCCCCACTGTGCTACCCTAGCAAGTAGAATAAGAGTAGGCAAGAAGAAATCTTCTGGAAGATTTAATTACTTTTCACAGATTGTTAGCAAATGGGACCCACCAAAAAGATTTTCAGGTTCTCTGTTGCCATTCAGATACTTAACCACTGGTAGTTTCACTCCACATTACTCCAGATGCCCAAGAGAACTGGGAAATAAAGAATGTTGAAAGGTACTTAAATAAATTAATCCATTGTAGGTAGAAGTATGTTTTGTTATTTCATTGGGATTTTTTTTTTGCAACATTTATAATTAATACTTCTGAGTGAATACTATATTGCTAGCTTTATATATATAATACTTTATATTATGGGTGTTTTAACAATTTGTTAGTCATAAATGATTGAACTGTGATAATTATAGCCTGAATACCATATATGGCCAAGGTAATGTCTGTGTGGCAGAGCACTGACAAGTTCTGCAAGTACCCACGTAAGTCCCAGCCTGCCCAGAATGAACTGCTTCCAGAAGAATTTCAGGCTGCCCAATTAGCTTTGTTTCCCTTACCTTGTTCAGAGAAGTCCCGACTGCTTTCTATGGGTTTTCTTTTTTGTTTTGTGGCCTGTTACTTCTTCCTGTTCTTCTAATCCCTACCCCTGTCATTTTTTCATTCATTCAGTTTAGGCTTCTAGAGAGGCTCCCTCACAGTCCAATGAGTAATAATAATAATAACTCCAAAACAAAAACTTACCTACAGTCCTAGTATGCTTCAGAATAGAATGAAACTGATGAAAACTGTCTTCTCCCTCCAAGATCTTCTGGATGGAAGGATGATGTAACACTGTTAAATAATATACTAAGACAAGGAAGCATGGATAAGCAGTGCAGACAAGACCTACCCATGCCCTGTGGAAGAGTTCTCATGGCCAGGAGTGAAATGACCTGCCTACCACCAAGGACTTCTCTACTAAGCACTGTAAAAACCATTGAGTGTTTTATCAAAAAAGATGAATGAATAATTTGGACAAACACATTAAAAACAAAATTTCCAAGGAAATAAACGGTTTAATAAAAAGAGGTTCAATAAAATCATGGTGATACCCTTTCACGACTATATATAATGTTCTTGTCATTAAGAAATGAAAAATTATGGGTAGATGTATGTTGTATTGAAGCATTTGAGCCTTTTGCCAAAGAGAAACCCAAAATCAATCTTAGGTGGATAAATAATGCTGGAATTTCCGGGAGCTAGCATTACCTTGTTCAACTTTTCTTGTATTTGCTGTACACAGATTTGAAGTGTCACATTCTCTGTTATCAACACTACTGTTATATACAGCAGTGAACATATATAACTATAACACAAAAATAACTTTCCTAGAATTCAACCCCTGACCCTGACAATGACTCCCTGTCTGAGGCCTTTTTCATTCAATGAAGAGAAACACTCCCAATAAAATGCTGTTAAACTAAACCAGCCCCTTAAGGGTATGGGTTTTGTTCATGTATCAAAATAAAATATCCCAGTTTTGTGTAAGTTCAAATGGTAGACTTTATTAAACCATTGTATCTGTAAAGGTTTACAAAAATTTCTTTATTTTTGTAATTTTCTTTTCTCTATTGAACACGCCTCTTACACTCTGCAGATACATCAGAATTCAGTCCTTTGAGAATCCTTATCAAAAACATTACTGAAGTTATATTTTTAAGCAATTCTGTCGACAGCAGAAGTCTCAAGCATCACAAAATGAAATCTGTCCAAATACATTTTGCCTTGATTACATATACCCCTTGAAGGCAGCTGAAAGCCCACTCCCTCAAATGAGCCATATTTCAGGTGGTATCCAGACACACTCTTAGTCAGTACTGGGCAGCAGGGCATCCATAGAGTTGGGATGTCAGACTTTAATCTTGCTGCCAGGGAATTTTTTCCCCATCTCAGTTTTTAACTATGTGAAGGAAATAAAAATGGTGTCAATGTTCACTCACTGACGAATGCACATGCAGAAGCCACCAGAATACTTCTCATTCATCTTCAGTACAGCAGAGATTTTGGCATAACCTGCACAGAGCAGCAGCCAGGAAACACCACATGCTTATGGTTCCCTTTGCTCCTCCCAGTCCATCACCTGCGTAAGGATCTGACAACCCCTACAGTCTTTCTCCAGAGCACAACCGGCTGAAGAGGAAATCTCAAGGCTTGATGCAGCACACACCATTCCAAAAGGACTGCTGGACATCTCAGCACCAATTTGAGCACTCAGATGTTTAGCATACACACACACATCTGCATTTAGCAACTGAGCTTTTGATCCTTCCTCAAGTTACTTTCTGAGACCAAACACAATGATAGAGAATCACTGTTACCATCTTTGAGGCAAGGTAAAAGGAGAGCAAGGCATTCATGTACATTTGTTATGCATATTTTGGGGGAGTTATACAACTTTACTTTTGCAAAGCAATTTTCTGACTTACACTGACAAACAAACCTGATTTGAAAAATCTTACATCAGCAGGGTTGGTTTGCAGATGTTATTTGCACCATTTATTTATCAAAAATAACTAGAAAATGTTTTTAAAGCATCATTCCAAACCGCACAAATAGGAATGTGACATGGGCTGTCTGTTTTACTTATATGATTTTACTGCTTCGTAGTCTGAGTAAACAGAGAGGTTATTTTCCCCAGGGGTTCAGGAGGGCATACTATTTCATTTCTTCAGAAAATTGTTTCTCTGGATTTCAATCTTTCTAGCTAGATATGACAAAATATAATATCAAGAACACTTATGTTTTTTATCAGCTCTATTTTTAAAGCATAAATAATAGATCAGTATAGATTTAAATCAGGTGACCAAGTCTTATTTCAGGAATCAAATAAGTGTTTTGCAGTTTTTAAATGATGCTGTACACTTTCACAGCAGTATCATTATGCCTTTACAATGCTTTCAAAAGAGCAGTTTATAAGCATGGAGCAATTTTGAAGATATTTCACTAGCATTAATAATACCTCACTCAGGTGGCATTCAATTTTCTGAATCCTTGGGTTAATGAGGCAAATAAATCAAAATTAAATTGGCCTAGGAAAAAAAAATCCAACAAAATTGCATCTATCACATTATACATCCTGAGACACCTTCACTACCGCTAACAATGGCTAACAATATTCCATCCCCCAGAATCACTGTACTTACTTATAACACACCTTCTGAAGATTCTTAAACCATCTGAGATTTTGAAACCAAATAGATCAGGCTTCCATGTCTAGATGAGCATGATGCCTTATTATAGTGTACCAGGGGTATTCTCAAAACACTGCACATAGTTGAGTAGTTCTCATCAAACATCCCTACATTTCAACTGCTCACCATTTGGTCAGTAAACTAACAGGTTCCTTCCCAGAAGTTTTCACCATTGCAAACCTGTAGGACAAGTCTAAAGATAGATCTTGCGGAGAAAATACGCTCCACAACCATGCCTTCATTCCCTGCCACTTTAAAAGGGTCCCGGCAACACAAAACCAAATAGCTGAAACAAACAAAAATCTTAGCTTTAAAAATAAATAGAATGCTTCCACTCACTGTTAGAGTTGCAACAATGAAAAAAAATATATTATGTTCACTCCCCCCTCTAAAATATGAAAGGGAATATTTTCCAGATTCTGAGTGGGACTCTGCCATTGGGGAATAATGTGCTGTCAGTTCTTTAAAAAATAGTAACAATTAAAAAAGGATTACTATTATACAATATTGTTTACAGAGAAGAATAAGAGATGCCTAAGCTGTTACTAGAAGTAATAAATTCAGAACGAGCAGACAAGACTCAACAGATAGCAACGTGCAGCCACATACAGGGGTTGCCACAGTTGCTTGCAGCCAGCCGCCTGCCTGTGCCATGGCATACCTCAGCCAGGGGAACTCCCTGTGGAAGCAGCCCCAACCAATTTAAAAACACTTGTTTTGCTGTTCCCCTTGGAGGAGGAACAACCCTATGGAGTCAAGTTTTCTAACTGCTGTCAGAAAGGTTGTTCCTCCCCTTTTTTCTAGCAACCTCAGTATAGTGCAGAACCCTTCCCAGCTCCTGAATTACAAATTATGACCTTCACAGGGGAGAAAGTTCAGCACACAACTCCAGCAAGGCAACCAAGCTCAGCACCCGGCTGCTGAGGAAGCAGGTCTTCTAGAACAAGGAGTTCTGCTCAAAGCTATTCTTTTGAGTTTTGCTCGTGACGGACAGCACTGATCCAAAGTCACCACACAACGGTAATTCAGCTGCTTGCTCAGAATAACACAGTAATTTTACTCTGGTTTTTACCCTATGGAGCAGAAAAGAACTGCTATCAGCTTTCCCTTCCACAGATTTCCAGAGGCTTTTGGTTCTTTGTGGAGGAGTACTGGTTTGGGTTTTCACAGTGTCTGCCAGGTTGGCGCTGCCATTATGCAATGGTAGGTAACAACAGGTGAAGAAGAAAACTTGTTTATGCTCAGGAAACAGATGAAGTACTGATGGAGAAGCTAACTCAGCCTTCAATACAAGGTGACTGAAACAGATTTAAAAGCATGCAGATTAGCATTATCATCACGCGTGTAACTTTTATGAATATTATCATGAGTGATAGGAACACAGTGTGCTAACTGCTTGCAGGATCAGGTTCTTGCACCATAAATCAGAACACGAAATAGATCACAATGGAGCACAACAAAAAGGGTTAAAGGTACTCTCTCAGGAAAAAGTACCATGAAACTGTCACTTATCTACTGTTAATTTAAAAGCCAAGATTCATTTGAAAACATCCACCTGTAAGTCAAAACCTGTCCAAAGATTAATTTCTGCATTTATACTATTTGCAAAATAGGTTTAACTTAGAAGCATCCTTTTTTTTCCATGAAATAATTGCTTACAAGATGAGAACTAAAGCACAATCTCAAGCGTAGTAAACGTAATTGCTGCACTTACTGCTCATGTCATGTTGATGTATTACTATGTATCAAAGGTCACAGTTCTGTACTCATACATTATCAAATTTGAAAGAGCGATATTCGATCCTGACCAACCTTTAAACTGCCCAGAATGTGTGTGAAAATGGATGTAGGGCTAACTTGGGTTTTTTAAAAAAATGAACCCATGTTTTGGAAGCTGAGGGGTCAATCAGGCAGACTGACAGGGTTAGGTGTCAGTTCTGTACAGCTAATACTCCCTTGGATTACCAATGAGGGGCAGTACACTGATCACAAGCTAAAGCAGCTGTACTAATGAAAATGAAACAGTTTGAAAAAATTAGGTAATACAGGCCTGTGACACGGGGCAGTACCTCGTGGACAATAATGCAAGAATAAGGACATAAATCACCATTTGGAGACAATAAAACCTGTACTGCCCACCCTGAAATGTGTCTTTGGAAGCATGGGCAAAAGTCAGCATCTTCACAACTCCACAGTACCCCCTCGTTGGTGTTGCCACACACAATTTTTTTATACTGAGTCAAGGCAGGTTATCAGCACCTCTCCTGCACAGCACACACAGTGCTCTGCAGCCGCACGCCAGCCAGATCTCTGAGGGTAGCTGGTTCTGGATGCCATCAGCCAGGAAACCTCACAACTGTTGGTAGCACAGATAAATGAGTCTCATCAGAACTTAACCCTGAGCAACCTTTCTACCTATGCCCCTCCAGCTGTGAGGATAGTAGCTGCACTAAAAAAGCAGTGACACTGTCATCGTTTTTTTGGTGACATACAAGGGCCTTATATAACAAAACATTAAACCCAAGTTGATTAGTACACTCATCATAGAATGAACCTCTAAAAAGTATCACTGCCTTAAAAGCACGTCACTACTACACAGAGCAACCTGCTCCTGGCTCCAGCCACCACCAAGAACTGAATCCGGTGAATATAAAACAGTTCTTTCAGAATCCTGTTTTTTGTTGTTTTTTTTTTTTATCCCTTAAGAAATTACATAAACAGCAGAGGCAATTTAAGTTTTAACAACTATCTATATATAAGGGTTGCTCCGAAAGTACTGCCTCCTATTTTACTCTGTTGGCCCATGACAGCAAAGGTGGCACTTGTGGCATGGCAGAAGAGGTTGAACTTTCCAACCCATATTCCATTCCAATTTGTTGCCCTGTGACTGATGGCAGGGGGGAGGAAGAGGGAAGGGAGGACAGTCTGACAACATGGCCTCTGACATCGAAGTGCGTATGGAGGCAAAGATCTGGAATTAAATTCCTCCACGTGGAAAAAATTGTACCCATAGTCATTCATCGATGTTTGTGGAATGTTGATGGAGACCAACCAGCAGATGCGAGCACACTGAGACAGTGAGTGGTGTGTTTCAGCAGCAATAACAGTGTGTACCTCCACTGGAGCATTTTTACAAGCACAGCATGCAGGCTGGCTCTTGTACATCACTGGTGAAAATACATAGTTAACGGTGGTGATTGTTGAAAAATAGTATTTTGAAGGTCACTGTTGGCTTTAACAAAGAGCGTTATTATGCTCTTTATATGTGTTGTAGTTTTCATGGAAATAAATGGAGGCATTACTTTCAGAGCAATCTACATTTCATAGTTCTAAGAAAATTTGTCTAATTGGGAAAATACAAGATTTCAAAAGAGAGAGCAGAAGTTTAAGCTGTTTTCACTTACAAGTAGAAAAGCAAAGAACAATAAATGCTGTCCTATAGGAAACAGCTCATGAAGTCTCTCAGACCCTAAAAATTCACATTTTGGCATTGGCTTTAATGGAGGTTCAACGGCAGGTAATGCAACTGCTCACCAAGACCACTGCTAGAATTCTACTATATCCTTTATTCAGGATACTCCTGAATGAGGACACTAGTTATACTACATGCTACACCGGCAACAACAAGGCCATTACAATTAATCGAAAAGCCATAAATACACATGACAAAGTTCGATTTACAAAATATATAGGATACAAGTGAAAATATTCCTTAAGAAACGCTAACTTTCAAATTTACATCACGTAAAATATTTTCCTTAAAAATTATTTTCTTGGTGTTCTTGCAAAATGTTGTGTGCAGAGCAATTCAAAACTAAGCTTCTTCAACTAAGTAGAACTCCCAGGAGCAATGCAAGGAATTAAGGAGCAGACCATTTTATAGGCTAGGAGGAAGGTCTTTGTTGCTTGAATCTTCTACATATGCAGCATCTCTATTTTCATTTAGGCAGCAAAATGGAGAAAGCAAGAGAAAGAAGTATCATTTCAATATAAGTTACAAATTTAGAGTTGAATCTGAATTTGCAATTATTTCAGAATTTTTATAGCATGTACTACTCCCTAGCAGTTGCAATCTTGCTTTTATATATAATTCTCATCATACAACAGGAGAATGCATGATTTCACAGTGGAAAAGGGTTACAAAACCCTTGTAAACAACAGTAATTGTACACAGAATGCTTAGCAGTATAGTGCTAGGTCTGCCCAGAAGTAGCACTGAAGCATGTTTGTTCCCACGGTGATTATGGTAAGAAATAACCAGCATTACAGGAATTGGTCAGGACCCTCCCTTCTATGTAAAAATTAAGTTGTGATCAAATTGATTTTATGCAACCTTGAAAGGACTACATTATGATTCAGTGCCTTGGATTTTGCACCGTTGCCAGGTTAGATAATCTATCAAGAATCTTAAAAGTGTTTGCTTTAATCTCAAAACCTCATGGTTTGGGAGCAAATTATTGTATAATCAATATGTTTCATTTTAAAACACATCTCTCTATCCTGCCCATCATACACCTCTGTAGGTCTTATTCTTGCAGAGGAAAGATTGAATGTGACCTGACAGGACCCCAGAGAGGTTCACAAATCAAAAGCAATGGGGGAGAGAAGTCAAATTCCTTGTGACTCAGGATCTTAAGGGACAACTCAATGTATTTATTTACTTTTAAATGACAGAGGGAAGCAGTTTTCGTTGTTAAAAGCTACTGTAACTTATTTGATTTGTTGCATAAACAAATTGCCAATAAAGACCAAACACCAAACAGTTCCAGCCTACACAGAATACAGTCTTTTTCCTCTAAAGAACCTGACTTCAGAGTACTAAAGAGTTGGTCAAGCATGGAACATTTCTGACAGAAGTTCACAATTTCCCCTAACAGATTATATTACGCAAAACAAAACCTGGAAGGCAAAATCCTGTGCCAATCAGTCCAGTAGGGACAACTATGGGAAGGAGTTGGTTGTAATTCCTCACCTCCCTTATCCTCCACAAACTTGAAAAACTGCCAACTCCACCTAAAGACCAATAACTGGAAAATTAGACCACTGCCACAGATTGGTAATTAACAGTTTTACAAAAATTTTCATTGTATTGAAGCTTCCTCTCCCATGAATTATCACATAGGTCCCATCATCTAATACATTCTTAAGACAACAGGAAAAACACGTGAAAAAAAGATACAATGATCACTGAATAATCTTTTGACTTCTCAACCTCCATTTGGAACCTTTGACTGCTGCAAGATTTTGTCCAAATCATCAGGAACATCCAAAACTTTCAGCCTGAGGTTATTCACTGTCAACTCATTTTCTTCCTAGTTTTTGCATACTGTATGCTGTACTTGTAGGGTTTTGCTTGTCTGTTAAATAATCTGTACACTACAAATACATACCCATGTGAAACTTCAGCAGCTCATTATGTCAGGAGCCTGGACAGGTTTACACTTAATTCCAGAAAGTAATGAGCTGCTGAGGTGCCAATTTTCAACCAGGTAAACAAACAGGAAAGAACATCTGAGAGGAACTACATGCATGAAAAAATCAGCAGGACATAAAAGGAAGTGAGAGTCTAGATTTTGCTTGAGAACTTTTGATGTACTGGGCAAATAACATTTAGAAAGATTCTGGCAAATCATATCTTCAGTGTTTCTTATTTTTTCTAGTGAAATATCCACAGAAAGACCATACTCCTCTGGACTCTCATTCTGGAAGATCTAACAAAGCCAGAATAAGCTTATGTACAAAGTGCTTTTTTATTTCATTTGGTCTTTTAAACTTTCAGTATTCTTGTACTAAAGACTGTATGAAGATTAAGACATTTGTGACTTGAACTATTCAATAATGAGCAACTTCATCTATCCTATTCACCCATCCCCACAAACTCACAAGTGTGCAAATATTGCTTAGAAGACAAGGCAGAACCACATAAGGGAGAAACACGTATTTTTTCCCAAGCTTCTGAAGGTTAGTAATTCATTGTATCAGTGATTACTATTTATTAATCAGTGTTAGATTCAGGAGTAAAAAATAATTTTTACATTTTTGTTTAAATAGAAAGGAAAAAAGCAGCTTTCTACTGTTTGCCTCTAGTAGCAGCTGAACAGTCTTACACTACCAAGTTACCATTACCCAATAATTTTGGGATCAAATCTAAAGCAAACAGGTTTATCTGATATAATTTTGTTAATTGCAAAGACACTTACAGTTTCTAACGTAAGAATAAGATTAATGTGGGATATTTACTGTCATGCAGTACCATAACACCGTTCCTGAAAATTAGTGTTCTCAAGGTCTTACCTTCTCTGTCTTAAGGCTTTGTCCCATCACACAAAAACACTTCCTCTTTCCATCCTGCATCGACTGGTATCATCTTGTGATACTGTTCTTTAAGTCTTCCCATTGGATTTACTCCAGCACCACAAGCAGTAAAACCTTCTTGATCTTGACTTCAAGGCAAACATATGCACTTCTAGTGATGTTTGATGAAACATGTCTAAACCAGCCTGTAAATGGAGGCAGCCTCCATATCATCTTCCTTTGCTTTTCCTTGTCAGTTTTCACTTTTCCCACTCATAAACCAAACAGCTTTCTTGAGACAAACCATTTTCATACTAGAACTCATTCCACTAAATGACCTCAAAATGTCTAAGGGCAACCAATCATATTCCCCTTTAGAGTAAGCATTACAATGTTAAGTATTATTTCCTCGCTTCTCTGTTCTGAAATGCTCTTAACACTGACCAGCTGACTCGCTTTGTTTTGAACTACAACACTCATTTCTCTTTCACAGCAGTTTTTAAGTAGCCCAGATAATTTCTCTCTAATATATACACAGACACTACCAGAATAAAAGGAAGCCTCAGAAATTACTCACAGAATTTCAGAAGCAATGAAAACCCAACATCCATAACCTTCACAACTGTTTATTACACCACTTCAAGGTTTTGCTCTCCACCTACCCACACAACAAAAGTGGGAATGCATATCAGCTCTCATAATTAAGTGAGACATTCACAGGATCAGATTTTCAAGTATTTCTGAAATAGAATGAGATTCAAGTACCTATTAGAAAGTCAGAATACAACCAAATTGTAGTATTTCTTTTCCCTTACTTTCTATCTCCTCTCGTCTTTTGTGAGTCAGCTTGCAACTGGATTAAGTAACACTGCTAATAGCCAGATTTCCAAATTTTGCTTTACATAATTCTTCAAGTTTTTTGAGGTCAAAGACACATGACTCAAAATATAAACTTTGTTTGATTCCTTGACACTCATTTTGATCCAATTCTTCTTGGACAGGTGTATTTGTTGTTTTGTTTTTTTTTAACATTGCCTCTATTGCAGTAAATGGAAGTCAAGATGCACCTGCTGCAGAAACAAAATCTTCTCCTCTCAAGTGTGTCCGGACTACAGCACACATACTTGGCATGAGTAATGTGCAAATGCTTGCTGTAAATTGAGGAAAGCCTAGAGTCATATTAGTATCACACACATATATATATATATCCCTGAGTCTGAATTGACTTGCAAATTAATCTCACACAACCATTTTAATCCTTGAAAAATTATACAAAGTTAAAAATGGATCTTTCTCTACAAAAACATGGGTTGAAACTACATCTTAAAGTCCCTTTCAAGCAAGCCACTCTTTTAATCTGTGATCATTAACATCTTTTCTAAACACTCTGAAACAGTTAATGGGAACAACTGCATGGATACACTGTTCTAGGAACCACAAAGCAAGTTTGCTGCTAGATATCTTTATTTTCCTTTAACAAAATACACAAAGGCACAAGATTTACTTGTATCTTGTCATTATTTTACAGGTATAAATAGTGCTTTGTATTCAAGTACAATCAAGTGCAGAGACTTTCTATATTTTATGTAAACACAAAACAGATCAGTATGTGCCCCTGGTTCATCTGCAATGCAAATACCAAAGGAGATGCCATTTTTGAGTGTCATTTAACTGAATTCTGTCAAAAAGTTAAACTATGAATAACATCAACACTACTGTAATGACACTTTCCATACACTTAAGTCAAACGTCTGATGACACTTCAGCTTGTAAACATCTGTATTTAAGATGTACTCAATTTACTTCAACAGGGAAACATTAAAAGGTATCTAAGTTCACTAAACCAAACTTAACTAGATCAGCAGTGGGACAGTAGTTGTTCTTTGACAGCTAAAGAGATGCCAAATTACAGGTCACCTTTAATAAAACTTAAAAGTTTAATTTTTCAAATATGCAAAGTGAACAATGTCTATGACTGTTAGACTTCAACCAACTATACATTCTGTGAGTTAACTTAAAGACATGCTTAATTTACAATATCCACTTTTACACAAAGCTTTGACGTACTGCGGCAGTTGAGGCAGTTGAAGCTCAAGCGAGATTTTTAAGTTGTACCATTTAAAAAAGCTCACCTGAATAGTAACAACAGGCATGAACAAAGCTAAAAACTAGCTACAGAAGGCACTTGAAGTACTTTATTCTGCTTTCACTAAAGATTCTTCACTTTGTTCAGTTGAAATAGCAGAATCTGAAATGGAGTCTTCAGTTGTCGAAACATTTTCTGATGATTCTTTTTCAACTTCTTCAACAAGACTATCATTCAACTGCTCAGCACTTGGTGCTTTCTCATCTGTCTTATTTGTCTCAATGGTCTGAGCCGTTTCCTCAGATTCTGTGGGAAGAAATCAAATAACTATTTTCAGAAATGAAGATCAGCTAATATTTCTAAAGTGCACATGAAAACAGTTTGCAATCTTACACATGTTTCAACTAGTCACTACATAAAGTTCTCAACTACCGAAAGTAAAACTTATAAAGAAGAAAGACTACAATTAAAAAGTTCAGACATTTCTGAAAATACTACACACTATTTGTATACATACATACTCAACGGAACCTTTCTAGGCTTCTTCATTTATTATCTAACAATGTCTCATATTATGGTAATTCAGCTTCTTTATTCTTAATAATGGAAACAATACAAACCATATAGCTTTTTTGAGTTGAACCCCCATACAAATATATTCTAACCCCTACAATTCTGTGATTTTAAAATATTCTACTTGGTGGAAACTACTTGAAACACAAAGAGCCAGGTAATTAGAAAATTAGAAAAAAATAGAACAATCTAGTTCAACACTTGAAAACAGCCGATAACAAATTGAATATTCTTGATCCTGCTACTTGTCTCAGCCCTCATTTTCTTCAGCCGCATACTTTGAATGAATTTATGCCTTTTTTGCTCCAGCCCCACCAAACTCAAGTTAACATTAGTTTTTTACTGCAGCTGTTGAAGCCTGAGTGACAAAGAAAGTAGAGGATGGGAGGAAAAGAATTCCATGCCCTCAATTCTTCTGTAGTATAGCCCAGTCATTACTTATCTACCCAGTCCTGTAGCCCTTAACGGAACAACACTGAACATATTGCAGAAGTACGTTGTTTTTAACTTCCAAAAAAAAAAAAAAAAGGAACTTTCCCTAAAGAAAACAATCAGCTATTTTATAGGACTTCTCCCTTCTCTTTGTTTTAAAGAAACTTAGTGAGGCAGCTGAAACTCTCCAAAACATACCATTTAAAAAAGAAAATCTCACCTGGAAAGCTAGTACAATAATTAAAGATCTGACAAAGTTAAGGAACTGAAGAGTAGGTTCTTAAAACAGGAAACTATGGCAGTCATAGTAAATGGTACTGCTAAATCCACTTATAAACATGATAAATCTTTATTAATTATATACAACGATTCCATTTTAAATAAAGCAATTAGTGGAATTTGAACTTAATACTGAGTAGTTTAAATTATTGTAGGAACAGTAGCTAAGAAATATCTCAGCTAAAGAAAACAAAAGAAAGGTAGTATTATTGATGATTAATCATTAATCCATGATTTAATTGAAGAATGCAGCTACACATACGATCAACAGCAAACAGCTCTATGATGTTCTAAGGCAAGTTTAAGAACTGTACTGTTTCAACTCTAAAAGCCTTGTTTTTGGCTACAGCAGTTCTCCTTTTCCTAACATTTCTGCTTAACGCTTACGAAACGTATACTTCACACTATATGAGATCACCTAGCCCTCCATTTTCAGAAGGTACTTCATTGTATAACCAAGCAATAATCACAACACTGCATCACTACTAGATTAAGTGGAAGATCTGAATACTCACATTACAGACAAAAGCAGAATGTTAAACAAAAAGAATTGTGAACAATTCATTAAACTCCAGGCAAGATGACCCAGTTCTGCTTAGATACCATAGAACTCTAGCCATGTTAACTGGATTATGGAAAAAAAAACATAGCAGGCAGAATTTCACGTATTTTAAGAGACATATCTGCTTACAAAGACATAGCACATGCAGAGTGTCTCATGAAAGCAGAGCATATTTAACAAAGAAGCCAAATCTCGATTAGTATTTGTCCAATCCATTATTAAAAACACAGTAAACAGACCATTTTGACCAACTTACTCCTTAATTTTGTTCTCTACCAGTTTTATTCCTCTAATCATAGAATCACCAAGGTTGGAAAAGACCTACAAGATCATCCAGTCCAACCATCCACCATTTCTGGCTCCATCTGAAACATTTGCCCAAACCCAAGCTCTACTTTTGGTAGAACTCAAGCATATGCTCAGAACAGTGTTTTTTGAGAACAATATCACTGTGAACATTTCTGTTGAAGTGCAAACCAAGTTTCTGCATCTGCCTTGTAAACAGAGATCTTTCCAAACATAACAATGGTTGCTATATGCCTAGAGCATTAAGTAATTGAAGTATTCTAAGACAGCCAGGGAACTCCATGCAGATCTGGAGATGCAAGTAAAGCTATCTGATGATCAACTCCTGACCACTACAATGAAATCTGAAGTTCAAAGGCATCTAATGAACACCAGCACCAGATAATCACCACAAAATACTCATCTGTCAAACTGTTATTTTAACTTTCAAAATGTTGTTAAATGATAAACCTACATCAAGAACAGTGCAGAAGTACCCAACACTGGAAAGGCAGAATTAATCACAAAGGCAAAAGTAATCCCCAGTGTGTTCCCTCTCCCATATAACATCCAAACATGAATACTTCTAGAGGTTCAGAAGAGACCTGCCTTTGACAGGAGAAAAAAAAAAAAAGGATAAATCCTTTTCTTAAAAACTGAAGTATTTTGTTTCATTCTGGTACTAAAATCTCCCAAGTTACACTGCTGAGTAGCAAAGCATAATGTTTGCGCCAGTAATCTTGAATCAGATTGACAGCTGATGACTTCATATTTCCAGAGGATTACAAAATCCAAGGTTCAGCCAGTAGCACTCCACATAACCATTCTTCAGATTTCTTATCCACAGGAGTAGCATGTAGCATGCTTGTCACTATGTGAGCACACAGCAGAAAAAAGATTGAGCTTCATGCTCTATTCATTAGTAAAGTAGCTGATGGGTAAAAAATATTTATAGAACTTGTGCATCACATTAGCTTGCAGTTTCTTCAAGCTATATAGCTATGGTTTTAAAAAAATTACATATAAGGGTTGGATATCCTTGTGTTGTCAATATTGTGGTGAGTTTGGTTTCTTAGATGTGAACAAACATTAACATCAACTGAAGATATTCTATTCTTGCTATGACAGCATTTATATTACTACAGTGAACAAAAGCCTTCCCCAGAGCTATACCTTCACAACTCAAAATTACAATCAAGGAAGATGCTCATTTATTAATAAAGTCCAACTGTCTGTAAGCAGAGTTATGTTACAAATTAGAGCTCTGATAGAAAAAGTGCTTTATTGAAAATGATATCTTCTCATTCATAAGAGATTACTTTGTGTCAGGACACAGGCAGTTAATGCACAGTGACAAACAGATAGAGTACCATATATTGCATCAGCAAGACATTCCACAGATATTAGTTACGTTAATATTTAACACATACTCTATTCCTGGCTGCTTACCAATTATCAAAACAGAATGGTTCACACCTTGTAGAAGAAACATTCAGAAAAGATCAGGTATTTTAACCACACAGAAACAGAAGTCAGCACACCAAGTTACTTATGTCTCCTCCAAAACTTTTCAGCGTATACTTCTCAGCAGGAAAAGATTACTAGGGAATGAACCCCAGAAGTGGCTAAACATTTGTTGTTTTTGTCATTCTAAATTAAAGAAACACCAAAATACAAAGATCACATCCAAAAATAGAGTAATTTTCAGTGTTAAAGGTAAACTGAAAATACCACTTTCACAAAAAAAAGAAAACAAGCTGTTTTTTCTGAAAATTCCACTTTCAAAAAAAAGCAGTATTTCACAGAACTTTCACTTCCACATTTCAACTGCCTAATGAAAACCTCACACTAATTCTGAAAGTTGCCTTTTTTTCTTGTTTTTTTTTTTTTTACAACATCTATAAACTGACACAGCAGCTGAGAGCCATTAAAAGTATAGTTTGATAAGCATTACTTCAAAGATAAAGCTAGCCTAATTAGCACGCCCTCTCTCAAAACCTCTAAAAGCCTGCAGCTGAACACTACTCAGATACCCTCAAGGCACACATACCTCCAAGAGTTAAATATCAGTCTGCAGGGGCTTCTTCATTTGATAAATAAAGAAGAAAATCTGAGTTTGGAAGACCTCAGTAACAATGTCTTACCTACAGCAATCTTCCACCTTTAAAAGTAGCCATGAATTTATCAGTCCATCCACTATTCACTTTAAAGATCGGATAATTAGAGGGCAAATTTCATTTTTGCATGGTCTAGCTTCACACATCTGATATAGTTCTTGTTTCAGTACATGAAAGTGCATTTAAATAGTTAAGTATATCTGTTGCCATTCTACCATAAATCTCCGTAGACATAGCTATATTTACATACTTAAGGCAGACTGTAACCTGTGGCATAGAGGCAAACTGAAGAGAGAGAAATAAAATATGCTGTTTCAGCCAATGAATACTTGAATGTGGAGCTCTTCCAATCTATGTCAGAAGGAATTTCTCCCCTCCTGCATGTTATTCCATGATACATACAAACCAGGCATTATTCTTCCAGGGGAGCTGACAGCTGGTTGGGGAACTACACTGAAACTAGCTGAGGCAAGCTGCCCTGTTACAAACATTGCTTTGACAGGAAAAGAAGCCAAGCAAGTTTTCCCTGCAATGCACCTTTCATCTGACCACACCCACAGAGATGGCTACAGCTAGATAAATCTTCCCTACCAGTCTCAATCAGCATTCCCATGCCAGAATTCTGATGCCATTTTGAACTTCAAGATTAAACAAGTATTCTGTTACAATCTGACAGTCTACTACAGATGGTGAGCTTCCTGCCTGAATATCTGCAGCATCTTAGATAATATTTTCCTATACACTCCCTGATTTGAACTAATGCAAAATGCTAGTAATTATTCAAGAATGTAGCTAACTGGAGATTCCTTCACAGAAACACAGAATTGTAGGGGCTGTAGGACCTCCTGCCAAAGCAGACTCCCTAGATCAAATAGCACAGGTAGGCATCCAGGCATATCTTTAACATCTCCAGAGAAGGAGAATCCACAGCCTCTCCATGCAGCCTGTTCCAGTGTCCGTCACACTTACTGAGAAGAAGTTCCTTCACATCCTGATGAAAAATTTCCTATGCTTCAATCTGTGTCCAGTTACCCTCATCCTATCACCATGCACCACTGAAGAGTCTGGCCTTGTCCCTTTGCCTCCCACACCTTAGATATTTATAGACTTTGATCAGATCCCCTCTCAGTCTTATCTTCTCTTCGGTTCAAAATTGTAATTTCCGAAGTCTTTTAAAACACTGCATCTTCCTGTTGGCTGTACACCAGATGCCTACTCTATCTGCAGACTATAAAATGTCTCAAAAGGAACTACGTTAAATTAAAATTGACAATTTGTCTTTGAACTCCCTGATTTTAAACAAGGTGGTTTTTACTAGATTTTCCTGCCCTGAGGAAAACAGCAAAAGGAACAAAGGCAGAAATTCCAACACAACTTCATCAAATGACCTGCTGAACACAGTTAACCACTTCAGGACATATTCCCTCCTTAACTAATTTACAGTGCTGTTCTGTGTGTTTATCAGTAACAACGGTATGAATGACTTTGCTGTGCCATCATTTGCACAGGACATACTGCATTATACCAAGTAACTTTGGAGTTTGGAATCAAAAACAGCATCAACAAGTTTTGCTAGAAGCAGGGACAAAAAGCATGGAAAAAAATACAGTCTGTACCTACTATGAAGCTATTTCTATAGAAAAAATCACCCAGAGAACTCTCAAGATACAGTAAAGACAAGCATAGAATCAATATATATTTACTTATATAATCAATAAAAGTTGGGACATTTAATACCAGCACGCATGGAGATCTCACTAGACATTAAATAAGAGCAGACTTGACGAGATTAGCACATACCTTCAGTCTGCTGATTCCCCTGTGGTTCTTTCTCTCTTGATTCTGGACACTCTGTATCCGACTGCAATTCTGGAAGTTGCTTTTTCTCAAAACTGAAATCTGGCAGCCGTGGAGCCCGAGGTCTCGTTTTTCTTGCAGGATTCAGGAAAAAGCAGTAGGCACACCTAAATGCTGCACAAAAGCACATCCAGTCAATAGCCTCACTAACAGATTTCTTGTTTCACCCTACTCCTGCACAATATCTTGACTGTCCAAAATATTATAATGAGAGTTAAACAACAATCAAGACCTAAGCTTCTTCCCATCAAGTTTATACAAAGTATTCTATTTAGCTCCCCCCCCCTTTTTTTTTTTTCCCTTCAGCATACATTTATTTATTAAATACCTGTTTGTTTTCAGCTCTGCTGCACTTCTGCGTGGGTATTTTTGCCCATAATTGTGAAATATTTGACAACAACAAAATAATGCAATTCAGTACCATGAGACGTTGTCAAATGTTGTTCTACTCTTTCCTACAAAAGACCTAAAGACCTGAGCTGGCAGATTACTTTTAAGATGTCACTGTGCTCATCTTTCAAGTAAAGGGATGCTGTGGACTTTAAGACATTTCCTCACTATTTGCTCTTCGAGGTGCATTCTGCTTCAGTGATGCTTAATTAAGAAAAGGCAATTTTCTTCTGAAGAAGTACCATATACCACATAACAGTTAAATGCATATTTTCACCAAGACAAAAGCAGGGGGAAATGGTCAGCTCTTGCACACTACAACTGTGAATACACTTGAGCTAGGATGACATACATGCTAAATATATTCAGACTTGGAGGAAACTTTCATCTTATTCTTTTACAGTGCTGTATATTTTCTCAAAAAATTAAGGGAAACAAGATTAAGTAGACTTATCTAGCATTCTCTCATTTTTCAAACATCAGGCTTACACTTGTGATAGAAAGGAGGCAAAATAAAACATCTGTGTTCAATAAAGAGCTGTGTCTGTCTTAAGTTACTGTCAACCATAAATTCACATATAGCCTCCCAGCGCTTGTTCCCACTCCTTTTCTGATATCTCCCCAAGATCTTCTTGCCAAAGCAAAATTTTAAGTTCTGGTAAAAGAGGAATACTTTAATGTCAAATCATTTCTCAACATAAGAAGGGAGATCACACGGCACGTGCACGGCAACCAGGGGATCAGACCAGGTCAGCATGGGTTCACAAAGGGCAGGTCGTGCTTGTCTAACCTCATCTCCTTCTATGACTGGGTGACCAGACTGGTAGATGAGGGAAAGGCTGTTGATGTANCTCTACCACTTCCTGAAGGGGGATTGTGGTGCGGAGGGGGTCAGCCTCTTCTCTCAGATTACTAGTGACAGGACGAGAGGGAATGGCCACAAGTTGCGCCAAGGAAGATTTAGATTAGATTTGAGGAGAAACTTTTTCTCTGAAAGAGTGGTCAGGCACTGGAATGGCCTGCCTAGGGAGGTGGTTGAGGCACCATCCCTAGCGCTGTTCAAGAAGCGTTTAGATGAGGGGCTAAGGGATTTGATTGAGTAGTTTAGTGGGTAGGGATGGTGATAGGAGGATGGTTGGACTAGATGATCTTGTAGGTCCTTTCCAACCTAATGCATCTATGAATCTATGAATCTATGAATAAACCCTTCCGAGAACCATTCAAAGTAGCAATTCTCAGGGATGTATTGGAGGAGGCTTATTTCCACTGAATAGTTTTCTGCACAGAATCCTTGGCCTGGAGGTTGCAGTAAAATACTTCTTTAAACCTTAAAATGAATCTTTAGATGCAGAGTATTAAGTTACCAGAAAACTGTTCCCACATGAAGCGGCATTTCACAGTGTCAGTTGAGTATTTAACCGTAATCAAAACAAAGCATGATGCATGCTTGCTACAAAACACAGTCCAACTATTACAGTCTACTACAGATGATTTCTTACCTACATATTCAAACTCCTCCTTCAGAGCCATACCATTGTGAGAACAACATTGCTGACATATAAGGGCATACCTAGAAAACATTAATACACAATTTCATACCTTTAAGTAATAGCACACTGAAGCAAGAGAAGTATTTCACTTTAGGCACTAATAGCTTAGATATTTACTCTTAAAAATTAATTCACACAGTGAAATTGTTACTATTTAAGAACAACTAAATCTGTATACTTAACAACAATTTTTAAAGTTGGTTTAGAAACAGCTACAATTTAAACCTCCTAGTTGAACAGACTTGTAATACCAGCATTTAACACTTAAATGTTTGTACTACATTAATGACCACAGTTAATACAGGAGTTCTGATACGTCTGCACAGTTCTGAAAGCATTCAAAGTATTTATAAAGGTAATAAAGCTGAAGTGCTAAGATATTAAATGGTTGGGCTTCTTGAACAATTTATTCACCTACTTGAGTATCAAGGGTTTTTTTTATTTTTGTATCGTGGCTAGTACCATAGTAACCATCAAAGTGGTTACTATTTTCCCTGCAAACAGATTTCATGAAGCACTAAGAAGCAGCCATTTCATTAATAAATTTGCAATACTTGAGTTGACTCTTCTGATTAAAAAAAAAAAGTCAAGTTCCCTAACTCAAGTATCCGCACACTCCCTTAAGCAATGTTTTACCTGTTCTGAGGACCATCACCAACCAAATATTCAATAACTCTATCCACAACTCCTCTTTCTCGAGGAAGAATAGGTCTTGCTAAAGGAGGGCCTGGAGGATGAAGACCTAGGAAGACAGGAACTATATCAAATGAAATTTCAACTACATTGTATGCAATCTGTCAACTGTGCATGCTAGTGCCATTAAAATTCCACCTACTCAATATAAATGCATATTCCTTAGTTAACTAGGAAAACTAACTTCTTTTTTTCAGCCCACAACAGTTGAAATCTGCTCCCTCAGCTTGTATTAACTCACTCTACTTTTACATGTTAAATACATCAAATTTATGATTTCTAAAAAGTGTAATGTTACCAGCAATATTTAATAATGACTCAATTATACACTTTAAGAAAAGTTCAGCTCTATTTTGAGTTTTCTTTATACACTTTCAACTCTGTATATGTAATTTCCTATGTTCACAACAACAAATCTGATTAAAAAAATCAATTACAATAGCAAAAGAATAACTAAGGATGTTAGCAAAGAAGCATCCACTGGTTTCTGCAGTCACTAGGCAGCAGGAGCCTAACAGAAAACATGCCCCTTCAGTCTACACATACCTAGCCATCTGATACATTGGTAATTGTACATCTGCTGGAAAGCTGGATATTTTCAGATCTCTGCTTAGTGAAAGTAGTCAGAAGACCTCGAGTGATATCAAAATATTTATATTTCATGCATCTAGCTACTACCAAAATATAACTCCTTTAAAAACAAGTAACATTAATTGCTACCACCTTCATCTCTGTTTGCATATAGCAACTGAAACACACCAATGGCACACACTTGTCTTTCAACAAAATCTGAAAACCTCTGGTCTACTCAAAGAGTATTACAGACCACCAATTTCCATGTATGTCACTTACATCCATACTTCTCTATCTTCCTTTCTAGTCTTAACACAGAAGAAGTTAGGCATAGTGAACAAAACACAAAAATCATTCAGACCTTACCATTCAAATATCAAACATTTACAATCTCTTCCCAAGGACACTCCTGGCCAAAAGCCATTTTAGACACACACATGAGATAAGTAAGTTACAGTACATTAAAAAATTTAATACATTTATGAGATTATATGGCAACCTATACTGCCTTCCACTTCCCTGTTGATTAATAGTTACTATTTTAAAGGAAACACTGGTTTTAATCTACAGTAATTCTATGCAGTAAGACGTATGCCTCCCAGAACTGGCATATCATAGTGACATATTTGCAGGCTACAGACAATGCTTCATAGTTTGAAAAACTGCAAGATCAGTTAGTTTTAGTTATATCTCTTCACTGGATGTCCAGTTATCAGTCACCATCCACATCAGGCTAAGTTCACATAAGTGTTACCAACTGAAAATATCTGCTTCTTCATCTTAGAGGACAGAATCTGAGAACATGCCCTTCAGTGACTCTTTATACTGTCCAAGGTTAACGTCCCCATCCTTCAGATTTTCAGAGGTGGCAGTAACTGCAGTCTGCTCCACAGCCTGAACATTCTGCAGAGTTGTGAGAATACACACATGATTCCTATTCCCCCAAAGTACTGCCTCCTAAATTCTGACCTGAAATGACTCTTTAGATGAAAAAGGTTTCTGCAGATTGTTCAATCCGGAGTTCATCCACACTAATGATAAGGAGAAATTCCTTCCAGTATCACATACCTGAGACAAAGACCATGCTACACTGACTTAACACAACAGACTAATGTCTATACTTGAAAGCTCACTCAACAGTTGAGAAAGCTACTACAGCATTTGAAATCGTATTTAGCAGCTCATTAACTAAACCTCTACCACATCATAGAGGAAAAAATACTTGTAGCCACACACACTGCATCAGTTCCAAACAACTTGTCCTGATTTTGCTCAATGCCAAGAAGAGAGAAATCAACATGTGGTAATCTGAACCAGTGCAATAACTAAGTATATTTAATCCTTAGGAACAAAATTCTCAAGGCCCAAAAAGCAGCTAATACTCTCACAGGGAAGAGTTCTGGCTTGTAACTATTCAATCTATCCAATAAAAATACATATATAAAAGGCATAGCTTAGAAGGGCTTTCAGTGACCACACATTTCGCTTTTGATACTCTTTTTTTGCAGCATTCTTCTTGGAAAGACGTGTTTCTCAAATTGGATTAGTTGAACTAATTCAGAAGGACATTTAATTGAAAGACACTATGGAAAAAAAAAAAAAAAGCAGACTTCAAGCTTCACAGAAGACAAACTCATCGTTCCTGTAGCCCTCTTATGTATGTCCTGGTGCTGTCTCGATCTGAAGTCATTCCTTCCAGTAATACAATTTCCAGCAGATACTCCTTCATAGGCATACATACAGAAGCAATACATATACCATGAGTACACACAGGTAAAGACAAGACAGCAGGTCTTGCCATTTAGTAAGCTGATTAAAGATAGGCCTTCTGTTTAAACAGCACTACATGTAACCAACAGCAATTATCTCTCAAACCTTGCATCTTTTTACCTCCACAGATGGGAGCCAAGGAAAAAAAAGTTACTATGCCAAAATGTGCAACAATCAGTTGTGAACCCAAAGTTCAGCAGTCATATCTGCATCTCCTACAGTAAAAATCAGAAACATTGTTTCAAGGAGGAGGTCTCAGACATTCCGAGCAACGTCCTCTAACATATCCCACAGAGAATGAGATTAATCTTGTCATTAAGGGTGCAATGTTTCTGAAAAAAATGCCCCTCTTCAGACCTGGAAAATTGACCTAAATGGTCTGTTTTGATCTATAGATGCACAATAGGATTTGATCAGAATACACTGTAATTTACATTCCTCCAATAAGCACATAGTTTCTAGCTTAACGTATATGTGCTTTTTTGGTTGGTTGGTTTGTTACAATCATCCTCATTTTTGCAAACAAGAGAAGTGAAGTCAGGAGATATAAGTCAGCATTCTCAAGTTATTCACAAGTTTTGCAAACAAGTGGTACTTAAGACTAAGAAAAATCTCAAAGCAGTCGCCAGAACAAATTCACTGCAACGTTAGCAAGGCAGAACCCTACATTTTACAGATTTTTTCTGAAGTTCTCTCCAGACAGCTTTAAGTGAAATGTGTTTCCTATGGCTTCACCAAAAAAATGAAAAAAAAACCTCAGTGCTTCATCAAAAAAAAAAGTGAATGGTCAATGTTTAACACAAGTGCAATGGCAAAGATTGGGAAGACTGATATAATCTGCAATAAAACTAAAACTCTACAATATTTTTTCCCCAGTATCTGGTTAGTATTCAAACATTTATTAATAACCAAAAGCTCAAATTTTTATATGCACCATATATCATAAAGAAGTTTTTAGTAGTTAAAAAAGGTAAAAATTAAGGAAAACTACCTAGCATTATAACATGCTCCAAGGAAAACTTCAATTACCTGCCTACTAATAACTCAAACCAACCATCTTAGTTCTCATGCTGTTATGGACACCAGTAATTAATATGAACATCAAAAGCAATCATTGTAGAAAGACTGGTCATTTTTGCAAAGCTTGGCAAACTCTCAACTACCTGCTGGTTATTAATTTTCAAACATATGGGAGCTCCGTGGTAATACACGTTAAATTGATTCTCCTCTACAAAATATAGTATAATGAAAATGAATTATTAATCTTCTCTACTTTAGAGATAATTAAGGCTATTCACATTTGTTGCAAGCCATGCATAAACTCAGAGGCAACGATATTACTCTTACAGATAGTGAATTTACATACTTCCCACTACAGCTACATAACTAAGATTTTATATGCTTGAAAGGTTTGGGAAAATTCAAGAGAAAAAAAGGCTCTCACACTGACAGTTACAGCATACAACAGAACAACGCATTTAAGAAGAAAAAATGTACATGCATATAAAGCATTATCACAAAAATTACATTAAGTATTTTAGTTAACAATCTTGGCAACTGTCCTTTTACACAACCTAATTTTTTTCCCCTCTAAACCTTTTCTGGAAGTAAAGGCTAACATTCATCCAAGTTTATTCATCATACTGGATTCTTTTCCCAATAAGAAAACTAGCAGTTCATGATACTTCATTATAAAGCCAGCATCTTAACTAGGAAGGACTGTGTGATTTTAAACTCATTAAAGAATTCTCAATAAGCAGGTTTCAGTAAACACCTTTTGAACTTAAACGACCACTTACTTCGTGTGCCAAGTTAATTTACAGTACTTCAAGATAATCGAGAAGTATTAATATCATGCCATTATAGTTCACTTCCGGGATAAAAACAAATTTAGCAGTTTCATAATGAAGGTAAACAATTACTAAGCAGTAATAAGGCTTAACAAACTGCAGAAAACAGACCACTACTCAAAAACATTGCACCAGATTACAACAGTACTGAAAACATTCTTGGCCAGCTGCATCCCTGTGACCACCTGAGGAACCTGAACATCCACAGGTCTATGGGTCTTGATGAGATGCATCTCAGAGTCTTGAGGAGATTAGCAGGTGGAGCCACCAATTTATTCTCAATGATACTTGAAAAGCCATGGCAAAAAGGTGAAGTAAAATGCAACGTCACACCTATTTTTAAGAAGGGTAGAAAGGATGACCCCTGGGAACTACTGACCATGGTAACCTGAGAGCAGCCTTTCACTATCTAAAGGGATCCACAGGAAAGAAGGGGACAGACTCTTTAGCAGGGTCTGTGGTGACAGAACAAGGGGAAATTCTTTCAATCCCAAAGAGGGTAGATTTAGGTTGGATACGAGGAAAAAGTCTTTTACAGCGAGGGTAGTGAAGTACCAGAACAGACTGCCCAGAGATGTGGTGGATTCCCCTGTTCCTGGTGACTTTCAAGGCAAAGCTGGATCAGGACCTACACAAGCTGATTTAGCTGTGAACGTCACTGTTCATTGTGGGGAGTTGGACTAGATGACTTTTAAAGGTCTCTTACAACTCTAAGGATTCCACTATTCAATTTTCAAGACCGTGTTCTCACCTCCTTCACTGTCTTGAGATCCAACTTGACAAATATCCTGCAGCAAAGGGATGCCCAGGATCAGCCCCCTACTGCTTCACCCTCAGTGAACAGAACAAGGTCTCTCCTCTCAAAATCTCCCAAGTTTTAGCATTCCTCTGGAACCAAATTGCACATGTTCAATTTTATGAAGTCCACCCCATCACAAAAAGAAGCCAGAAAAAAAAGGAAAAAACACTTTCCAGATATGAAACCAAGTTTTAAGGAGCATTCATTTCTACAAGATTTTGACCTGTTGTTAAACTTTTGACTACTGTACCAAAATAACATGCAATTTTAGAAAAAATCCAGCTAAAACACAGACAACTTTTCTAGCATATTTGGTATTTCATACTTAAAATCTATGAATATAGATCGCCTGAATATACCTCCTGGCGTAAAAATTTAAATAAATGTCAAGATGCATGTTAAAAAAATATGCGCAAGGTTTAGTGAGAAACATGAATGTATTCCAAAAGTGTTCTCCTCTATATCTGATTTATATAACTGTAGAGTTCTTCTAAACTAAGAACATAAAAAGGTGTGCTATATTGTTGACTACAGAATACTGCAAAGTTTTATTGCCATTTAAACAAAGGAGCCATAACAGTTAAATGAGCTCAGGCAATAGGTTTCAGCATCAAGAGGTGCCAGCTGTAAAGAGTTATGGCTAATTGAATATGGAACTCCTGCTTAATCAGATAACTGCTCTGCAATCTCCAAATGAAATGCTATTTCCATACTGTCTGAAAATGGCCTATTTTATTGGTAACCAGAGAAAACAATATAAACTGTAAATAACAGTAAGCATTCTGTTTACCCATTCCAGGCACTGAAGTAGCTGGGGATCCGGGGCGTCTTAGTGGAATATTTGACTGCAAGGGTGGCACAACAGTTCTTTCTGGTGGTCCACTAAGAGCAGATGCATCCCTCTGCAGATTCGGAGATGGTGTTACCGGAACAAGCGATTTCGGAGAACCTTGTTTAGGAGTAGCAGGCATGGGTGTAGAAGCATTTCTTTGAGCTGCAGTCCTCTGACGAATTTCTGACAAGATATACACATTTATTTTAATATCTAGCATTATAAGCAAAAAATAAACCAGAAAGGTCTATAACTAAAGATTGCCAACTGAATGGCTGAGCGCATCAAAAAAATAAAGCCTGTATAGAATGCTAGAACGCTATGTTTTCAACAGTAATGATGATTAACTGTATACTTTGGATAAAAGACTTCCAGAAGAAAATAAGCAGATGCCTACCTTACAATTTTGTATTCTAAGGCAGAACGTTGGACAGATAAGCACATAAGTTCAAACCAGAAAGCACAGATAGAACAGACTACTGTTTTACTCTATGATTTAAACATGTTTCCAAGCATTTAGTTTTCCATTGGAATAAAAACTATTCAGAACAATTCAGTCACTGCCTAAAATATGCAGTGCTATTAAGAAACTTCCACATCAAATAATCACAGATTACATAAATGAAAATTCTAGAATGTCAATAAGACATTACACAGCTTACCTTAAGCAGATAATAAAATTTTGTTCACTCTTTTCAATAAATGTACCAACAAGCCACATGCTTGGATGGACAAAGCAGGTAAAGGATCTACTGTATCATTAACTTCTACCTTTTTCTCAGTCCTCAACCACAGAGTTACTATTAAGTTATATCTATGAAAACCTTTACATATTCCTTCACATCCTCTTGTATTAAGAGAAAGCTCTCATTAACAAGAATAGGAACACCATCCCAGTAATACAATATGGCTTGAGTATTTTATAAAGTCATGATAATTTGAAGTTCCATTACATTTATATAAGAGTTTGTTCACCAAAGCAAGTCAGGAACAGTGACCAGGAACCACTTAACTATTCCTCATCTTATCTACATCTTATTACCTTCAGAGAATCTTTGAAATACTGTACTATAAGAGGATAAATTGAAATTAACTTTCGCTTCAGGGGTCCAGAAGATCAACATGATGGCTCAATCTAAAAGCCCCAGAATGCCTACACCTGAGGCTACAGTAGCCTCCAGAATTAGTTTCTAGCACCCACAATATTTTGATTGAACTTGCTTAAGTTATCTTCACAAAAAAAAATAAAAAAGAAAGAAAGAATTTAACATTTGATTTGGACTTCAAAATCACCTCCCTGAGTTTCAAGATAAGAGAGATTTTAACTTATGCTGACTTTCTGACAGGCCAGAAGTGTCAGTTCTTAACAGGCAGTTTGCAAGTCCATTAGCAACTGTGTGGCCACAGGGAGATGGGTGTGCTGAAGTCTGAAGGAGTGACCTCTGTACCTGGGAAGTAAAACACTATTAGGTGTTTTAGGTGCATTAGGTCAATCTAAAGTTCAATTAGTAAATTGCCAACAGCCCACATGTTGCAATTCCATAGCACTAGGTATGTTCTTGCCTACTGATCTGTACATTTAAGTAGCTTTAGTATACACCAGAAGAAATAAAAGATTATCATTCACAGTCAGAAAACTGCAACCACAATCTTACTAAAAAAAAAAATCCATCTAGCTCAGTTTCATACTAAACAGAACACATTATTAACATCTTCTTCCACAGCTATCATGTGCACTGCTGCATTAACTGACACTTCATCTTCCAGTTTAGATCACCCAATGAGTTTGAAGACTGTATGCTTTTAAATTGGTGTTAACAAATTTACCCCCACATTTAAACTGTTAGGAATCCAAATAACCGGGTAAATTGGTGAGATAGTTGCAAAAATTCTGTAAAGGTTTCCTTGGCAGCATGTTTCTGTTTTATAACTAATCCTGTGTTAAAAAATTGAATTTTAATTGAGAATTCATCTATAATGAACATCACCACCGACATGGAAAGTTTTTTGTGGGAGATGTTACTAACAACATTTCAAATAAACCTGTACTAGAATAACTACTCTCTCCATTTATTCATTTCAATCTCTAAAATTCTGCCCAACAAGTATAACTTATGTATCAACAATACATTGCATGTTAATTATGAACCTCTTGTTAACTTCCAGGTTTCCATAATTAAAGTCCCACAAGTTAACTAGGTAAAGTGTCCATTTTGCCTCTATTCTATTGATATATAGCAACTGCTGAAGTAGTTTGAATGAAGTTTTGCAATTTTTAAAGGTTTTCTTTCCCCACTCCACATAAATGATTTCTGCAAATCAACTGTATGAAGACAGAGGAATAACTTGAAAATGGCCCTTTTATCCTTCAGGTGTGCTTCAGTTCAAATTCTGCAGTTATTGGCATTGAACAATATGGATACATATGCACATAGGATAATATGGTTACTCCTAACACATGATTCAGTATGATCCCTTGAAGATTTCTTAAGACATTGCTACTGGTGAGACAGCTATAGCTTTCATGTCTACAAGACGAAGTATTTTATCCTTCAAAACTACTTGATTTTTGTATGTAGTTTTTAAAATATCTAGAGCACAATACCAGTCAATATATAGTTCACAAACCTGTTGGCCTTAATGGTAACAATGAACCAAGAATTTCTTTACCTTTGCTGTACATACCCAACCCACAGCTTGCAGTCATCTGTTATTACATTATTTTTAATTCAGGTCATGCAGTGATCTCAATTACAATAGAGCCCCGTTAACAGCACACTGAAGGGAACAGGTAACAACAATAGGATATTACTGCTATATTTTTTTCTCCCACTTACGCTGTTTTCTTCATGTGGACAGAGTACTGAATGCTTATTAACTCCATCTCTCTAGGCATTTAACAGATAAAACTGCACTTAAGTTTAAAAATTCCCTTCCTTCTGAATTTACAAGATCTTCTAATATAAAATCAAGACTAATACAAATCATCACTTAAAATTACAGTTATTTAACAAGTATGTAAAAAATCACAAAAACTTCAAAAAGAGCTAAGCACATGATGAAGCTGCTGAGTGGTTTCCTGAGAGTTAACTAATATGCAAAGCTGAATGATAAAGATCTTTTAACTAAATAATTTGTTAAATGTGAGTTTCTATTCCAAATTGCAAGTTAAAAACACCTAAAAACTAACCTCTCACTAACTGCCACATACAACTTCAAGTCCAATCTGATTGGTCATTATGTTTCTAAGATAGCTTAACATAACGAGTTCTGCTCCCTGACCAGCTTGTTTGCAAACTGAGACAAAAGCAGCCCAAGGAAGTATATATGTTAACTTATCAGCTATTTTATTAATTTCAAATCA
This sequence comes from Odontophorus gujanensis, assembly GCA_013399175.1. NCBI lineage: Eukaryota > Metazoa > Chordata > Aves > Galliformes > Odontophoridae > Odontophorus > Odontophorus gujanensis. The sequence goes on from VXAB01000046.1 coordinate 338,640, forward strand.
CTAATTCTACTTATACATAAGTATATTATATAATTCTACTATATATTAGAGACAAGAAGTTGTACCACAACCACATTAAGGTACCATCTACTTGCTGTAAGTTAAGTGAGATTCTGTTCTGCGTAGTGTGTTTGTTTGGGGCAGATATTTAGTATGAAAAACAAGCTAACACTTTTGATATAAAAAAGAACGAATTACTGCACATTAAAAAAATGGGGTATTGAGAAAATAAGTCTCCAAAATTTCAAAAGATAAAACCAAACAGCACAAATAGAAGTGCTGTGCACCTACAAAAAATTCAATTTCAAAAGCAAAAAATGAAAGAAATACAGGCTTGTTTATTTCAAATTCTTCTCACAAGAATTAGACAAAAGTTTAGAGTATTAGCAAGTGCTCTGAAGAAGTGTTCCTTTCATGGAAAATTATGTACATCAAATCCTGTAGTTCAGTTTGAGTATGAGCTCCCACAGGCCAGAGTTGGTATGTTGTTAAATTACTCTTTACACTTTGTCAAAACCATTTTTTGTAGGTAAGTCATCTTCAACAACACTATACCAGGTGTACTTTGTACTTTATTAACAGTATCATTTTCAGTCTAAGTATAGCATGTTATACTCAACTTTAAGAAAAATCCAAGTATATTTTTGGCAAACTATAAAGTCCATTTTTAGCACCTACATAAATACCATTTCTGCACTAGCTCTGAGGAATCTACCCATCTGCCACAAAAATTAAGTGCTGCCTTATGAAATGTCTGACTACACAGATACCGTAGCACAACTAAAAACTGAAGGAAAACTGTATAAGATTTCACAGACACTTAGTATTCAAACAAAAAAGTATATGACACAAGAACTTGATTTTAATACCTCAGTATCTACTGCTGATGTTAACACTGTCTTTCTAGACAGTGCATCAGTATTTACTAACAGATCCACTGCATGAAAAAATAAAGAATATTCACAAGCATAGTCTAATAAACAGTTTATTAATCCTAAATAAAGGTCAATCAATTTACACATTTTGTTACAGAGAGACTTCCAAGAGTGAAAACTGCAATGAAAGATGAGCATCTTTGCTAAAGAGCAGCCGTTTTAAAGGGCTATTACCTTGTCCAGGTCTTGGAGTTGCAGATGTTCCTGCAGATGGCAGTTCAGCCTCCTGCCAATTAATTATAAATAACATCATCTGAATGTACAGTTCCATGGTACCTTCCTCATTTAATCAGTATCAATAAAGATTCTTACCTTCACATTTGATTCTGGATCAAACCTTTCAAGAATTAGTTTAGCAGTCTTGTATGTTTCCTTCTCCATCACTTCCTCAAGCTGGAAACAAAAGGTTCCACATATCAAAACAGAATTATTTCAGCATTTTCTCCACACTCGTATTTACAAACAACATATAGAAGTTAGCAAACTGTGAAGTGCTACTCAATGAGCCACATTCAGATTAACTCATGTAACACATTCAGGTAACTGTAGATCTGGTGCATACAATGGATATGAAATTTTATTTCCAAAAGTTTAGCAACTCTTAACGGGCTATTTGTATTTAACAACTTTATTGCAAGGAAGTACCAAATACTGCTAATTGTTTACATATAATGAGGAGAATAATTACATGCACCAACTTCAATAATGGAATGTGCAAAAATCTATCAGCCATCATTATTGGAAGTTATTAGACATGACAAGGAAATGACAAGCAATTCCTTAGATTTATTTCCTCATAGCACTTAATGCTATTAATTTAAGGAAGGTCGTTAGCCAAGTGCTTTACAGAATAAAGTCTCTGTGCCAATTAACCGCTGTCAGCATCGATTTTAGATTATTTATTAGCAGAAGCAATTAGCTCACTGCAAACACTGTGAAAACTCACTAACTAGAGAAAAGCCATGGAATTTGGTCAAATGACTTTAAAGGCTAGAACTCCATCTTTACAGCAATTCAAACTGCTTTTCAGAAAAAAGGGAACATGTTAAGAATTTAAATAAAAAAATTTACTGAGAACTATGCATACTTGAGAGAGTGCAATTAAAACACTTCATTATTACAGTATTTTATTTACAAAGCACTCAAGTGGCTTTATAACTAATACATGGGCTTAATTAAAAAAGTAATCACTAGTAAAGTATCATTTTAGTGGTTAACCGTCAACATTACAAGAAGCTTAACTTTAAAACAGATAGCATAAGTTATGACAAATAGCAAATATATATAGAAATTATAATGCATTTTACAGTATCTTAAGCAGACCTTTTCTCTTAGATACGCTGACTAATGGCCACGTTCAGCTACAAGTGGTCTTGTTTGTTTGTTAAATTTGCTGTTGGCATAAGCTGCAAAACTGAAAAGGTCAGTGGTCAAAAAATTACGTTCCCTCAAAGCCATTTATCACTGCTAAAATAACAAATGCTGTACATTAACATGACTTTTAGGCAAGTATTTCACTAGTGAGAAACTAAGATCTCAGCCTTACTATATATACAGTCCTTGCACGAGTTTTACCATTAGAGAAACCTCAGAATCACAAATAGACCTCAGAAGATAAATAAATTCCACTCCATTTAACAGACACACAGTACCCATTTAACAGCTCACTCCTACACACACTACCAGAAGTTCAAGGCAAGGAATACTACACAAGCTAATAATTAAGGACTGTTGAAACAAAAAGGGTACAAATAGGGAAGCAGAAAAAATAAGTTTCCTAAAGTTTTATTTCTGCAGCGCTTTGGAGTTAACCCACTAACTTATAAAAGAAACGCCACACAGTATGCAGTTAGATCAGAATTAAGAGTCTAATAGGAAAAATAAAGCATTTATTGCTTATAAAAGTGCAAACCATGAGGCAACCCTTCACATGAAGAGGTGAAATTAGTGAGGGAAAGTAGGGAAACATCAACAGTCAGTGTCAACATCCGGTCCCCAAACCAAAAGGAAGAGCCCCAAGTAATCTCACATAAACAACCATATAGTGCATGCATTTGTATTCATAGCAATCCAGGAAAATGAGAAAACCTCAGCAAGGCAAGATGACTTCTAGGTAAAGAAAAAACAGAATGCTCCACCAGCACTTGAAACTTTCTTATCACAGTCATTATCAAACTGCTAACTTGTCCAATAAGTTATTCTTCATATTTTGAAGTTTATACCTAACCTTATACATCCAGTAAAGCTGAAACTGAATGAGAACTCAGATCTACAGTCAAGCTCTTACAAATTTCTTGAAAGCTTCTAAAAATTGTCAAGATCTCTATAGGCAAGCTCACAAATCTCATGGTTTCACTTATGAATATATTTTCCTGAGATCAGTTAAATTTGGCTAACAATACCAAAAGAAGTAGTAAGGAGTTCAAACTTTCCTTATTGCTTGAGCAAATTAGTTTAATTACTAGAACAAATAATGGCTTGTGTACATAAGCTTGGAATACTATAAGTTTGCATGACAGAAGAAATTTGCTTGTGCGCTACCACAAATTCATTTATGAATGCAAATCAAACAACTGACTTCTGGATCATTCACTACTTTGAAGCAACACCAAGAAAGATTCACCCAGTGCTGAACAATGGTTCAAAAACACAGCAAACTGACCTACAACTCTGCTCATCTCCATAATAACTTTGAGATTCAATTTTTTTTCCTCACAAAAACATTTTCCACCTCCTACCAAAAGAAAAGTCACAGTTTGTCAAGCTAAAATGCTGAGTAACCAGAATCACAAGTGAATTCTCCATAAAGCTTAATACAGCCCTAATCATGGACTTTCAAACTAACTCACAGAATTAGCCACATCTTACTAAAGAACCATGGTCATTTACCACTTTCTCTCCTGTTAGTAGTGGCATGGACGGCCTCTTTTCCAAATGGTAACCAAACAGAATTCCTGCAGAAACTACACCAGTTACTCGTATTACTTTTCAATATAGGTAAGTTATTTTAAGCATCTTGTAAATGTGATTTAGCAAATGGAAATCTGATGTATTAGCACAGTGCAAGCTACTTTATCACCACACTACCTTGAGAGTTCTTAAACTGGATTATTTGGTATATCAAACTTCACTATGGAGAAATATTTCTCTACATTTATGCAAAGGTGAAGATTAATTTCAGTCCACAGTATAAGATTTGCAAGCGCACACAAAAGCAACTTTAAAATATCAAATAATTTAAGCCACAATAGTAACTGTTTTGTATGAACACTGCAATGCACCTACAAAAAAGACACCTTGATCATTCATCAATAGAATTAACTTTTATCGCACTTTGAGCTTCCTATTGTGAGTATTGTACTCTAACATATATTGAGCAGGCATGGCTGGGCTCACATTACTGACAGTGGTCAGTAATTACTATGCTATCTTAGCAACTCTGTCCTCAGGCTATTATCCCATCCTTAAGACCGCTACTCCAGGTAAAGTCTCTGTTAATTCCCACTTCTAGCAGCTTAATACATGTCCTGTGCCCTTGCTTTTAATCTACTTAACTCTCTGAATTTGCTCATCTAAACACATTCAGGCTTAAGGGATGACAACTTCATTAACTGACAAAGAACTAAGGTCAAAGAGACAGTTGAGTATCACAATCACAACCAGAGTATCCCTTATGATCAAGGGCGGAAAAAGCTGTGCCTGGAAGTAGAGCCTTAATGATAGCTAATGCACTCAATTCTTACCCCCATACCATAGAGAATCACAACGTGTTTTAGACCATTAAGGAAACAATACCATACAGACTCAACTCTGCGCAACATGTTATACACACTGCGTACTTTGTCTCAACAGACAACATTAATGGCTACTTCAAGATGAAACATTTGTCACAGATTTCACCCAGGTTACCACCTGTACGATAATGCTACCAAGGACTGAACTAAAATTCTGAGAACTAAAGGGCCCATTTGGCAGCTCACACAGTACAATCACCAGGGCTTTCCATTCAGTAGGTGAGAAGCTTACTCTGTTGTTGGCACCCTTCGGAAATTAAGGAGTATCACCAGGAAAAAGATAAACCACAGACCAGAAAAGCTCAAGTACTGTAACACTTCTCAAAAGGCCAAATGTCTAAAGACTCTCCAGCAATCAGGCAGTTGAGCTTCAATAAACTGAAAATCCATAAATACTGTAGCAGGCTCACAGTGCCTAGACAATCCACATAGCAAATAAATAGGAAATACATAATTTATGTATTCCATAGTTGTTTGAAGATCACTATGTTAATAACTCAGTAACTAATTGTTATTAGCAACTAGAATACAACAGAAAAAAAAAATCCTGTCCTTCTCCCTTCCTATTACTTTGCTTGAGTGCTGTTGGTTGGTTGTTTTTTAGCTTGTTTTCATTTCTTTAACTACAAACTAGGTATCACTACACGTACATTAACACAAAACCAAAACTAAATCTGAAATATAATCAAAAATCACATTATTGCTTGTTACATAACAATTTGAAAAATGTTTTTCTCTAAAATAAAAATTCTCGCCGTATCTTATTACCTGCACCCATTTTCAGCTCATTTCAACTCAGTAGGATTTGAGCTTAATTAAATACCTTTAAACCATGACAAAACTTCCAAGAAAATCTTTTGAGTCTGAAATACCAACACCACACTGATTCAATAGGCCATTTTGCTTCCTAGCAAGGAAGCAGGCACCCACAAGCTCAGCAGATTATCACAGACTTATTATTGTCCTCAGACTGAAAACTAGTTGAGCTAAAGTTCTAAGTAGAAGTTTGTCTTCAATTATTACAGGTTGGCACTTCTGCTATTGTTTTGACTGTGGTTTGTTTTTTTTAATGTTATACATTTTGCATATGCAAAGTCAAGACACATCACATTTCAGTGGCATCAATTCCAAGCAAAAAAACCTCCTTTTTTTTTTTATCCTGACGAATCTACCTGGTTTTGTCTTACCTAAAAGAAAAAAAAAAAAAGAAACTCACAGACGAGATCAGCATGACTACTTTTTCAAGAATATGAAGATCACAATCACAAAAAACTATTGTAAATGAATTGAGAGTTTTACACTCAAGACTCCAAAGTTCTTTTGTTCTCCATTGAGCTTTTCCTGTTCTCAGGAATTTCCCTTCAGAACAACTCAATAACTGTGTAAATTGAAAACATTAACCTAACTTTGGTTGGTGTTTCTATAAAATAAGATTAAAAATATATCTGCCATATTAATTTATTTCATTCCTACAAAATTTAAGCATCTCCAACCCTTTTTAATCACCTCTCCAGTCAAAGGACACTTCCATTAAATAGATTCCTTAAAAATAAAGATTAGCAGATATAAATTAGCAAATCCTCTTTACTAAAGGACAATGACATAATTAGGTTACAGTTTACTGTGCCATTTATACATTTACAAAGTACTTCCACTCAAGTGGAAGATCAGTGAATTCTGTTTGCCTTGTGGAGGCCAGATGATTTCAGACACTTATCAGACACCTTTTTAGTAGCTTTGCTGTGGATTTTCTGTTAATTTAGCTAGCAGAACAAACAATCCAGAAGGCACAAGGTAAAGACTTGGAAAAAATCATTAACAGAGGCACATAATGCAACCTCAGGAGGATGTTTTGAGGGAAGGGACTGTATTTGTGGTTTCGTTGTTGATTGGCTGGAGGTTTTGGGGGTTTTTGTTTGTTTGTTTTTATTTGTTTGTTTTGTTAAGTTTTGCCTTGAGAGACTTGAGATGCAGACACACAGCTTCCTTATAGAGTGACTAGCCAGAGATGAAACAGCTTTCAGCATTATGAACTTTGCAAACAGAGCAAGTTACTCAACACTTATAAGCATCTCCATCCAGAATTTGTTTCCAGATCAAGCATTGATCCAACTGACACAAAGACCTAGCATACACCAGTTTCATAAAGTTAACTCATCCACACAGCCAACCAAAACAGACCATCACAAGACAATTAATTGAACTATGACAGCATACATTTTTCAAGCAGAAAAAAAGATAATGGAAGAAATATATAGTATAAAAATAAGACGGAAGAGGATGGAAAATAATGGTGAAGCATTTGATATACAAACAATGTGTGACTTGATGAAAAAGCAAATCCAGATGAAAGTCATTTCTGCTATTTATAAACAAGAAATTAAATGACAGTAACTATTAAAAATTCAGTTGGACTCTATGTTCTTGATTCAGCATATCTAATGCTTTATAATCTTAAAATAACAAATAGTCAGCATTAAGCAGTTTAAAGAACATTTTCATTTTTTGACTAAATCACTTAACAGACTAGCAACAATAAAACAGGAGCTTTAAATTAAACTATAAGGACAACATTTATTCTCATACAGAAGCATTTCAGTACTACTGAGTGGCAGAAGTACTAGGAAACACAAGAAAACAGAGAAACGTTAGCAGCTCCCCCTCTTCCCTGCCTCACTCTGATTTTCACCTATGTAGCATCATCAAACTGAACTTGGAGAGATGCAAAATCATTTTATTGTACCACAATAACTATTTTGTCTTTATGTTTTACTTACTATTTTTTTCTTCTGAGATTTCAAATCTTCCAGCGCATCATCTAAAAGAAAAACATAGATTAGTTCTCAAATACAAGAGAATTTCAGCACCCTCTAAACTGATTTGCCCAGTGAGATGAAAGTTTGCTGACCAAAACCAAACCTAAATCAGTATACTTCAAAATAAACCAACAAAATTTTATGTGAAAATAAATTATCTGAAGCTGCTCATAAATTATAGTCTACTTATCATTTTACATTTATAACTATTCAAAAAGTTTTATGTACCATTTCCTCATTAAGAGAGCCAATTCTAGCTAGTGCCCTGCTTTGACCTACATTAAAACTGCTACAACAATGGACCAAATGCACTTAATCTCAGCAGTCAAACCACTGAAAAAAATGCTTGAAGTCCAAGTATTAATATATCTGAGTACCAGATTTACTGGCTTCAATATTTCATGTAAGCCTCTTACACATGCTAGTTTCAAAAGCCAGATGAATTCTGAACTTCAGATCTGAATCTATTTCACACTTCCACTACTTTGAGACTACAGAAGAAAAAAAAAGTTTCTGTAGGATAACCAGGTCACTTCACTACTAAATGTAATAGACTTTGCCACAGGAAATAAGTGCTACACTTAAGCTCTTATCTCTAGTAGAAATAGAGAGGAAAGGTCAAATGCAATGGGATTCTCCTTAAGTCAATGCTTACAGCTTGGTACTCATGGAAAACTCACTGCAATAAGCCATCACCTAGTACAGAAGGTATCTTCTTGGTAACATCAGCTTTTCACTGCACCCTTCATAGCAGGAAGAGCTTAACACACATAAAAACCTGTTTAAATCTCTCCCCCTTTCTCAATATTACTGGAAACTAGCAATTCACTTGTAAAATATCATGTTTTTCCTCCATTTTTCAGTTTTCCAGAAAAAGTACAAAGTTATAAAAAAACAAGATCAATATTAAATGTAATACACACTTCTATTTACATACATACATTTGCATCTGTGTATATTTATTAGATATATTAAATACTTTTGAAAACTTATTTCAGGAAATAACTTTAAGGAACACATAACAACTTGAACTTTTCCAGAACGTAGGAACCCATTTTTTTGTAATAAAACATTCTACCAAATGTATAAAGTATATTCTACATATATATTGACATACATCTAAACAAATTCTACTAAATGTATAAAATAACACATGTATCTCCTTATACACTCAGGAGAGCATAACAGAACCTGGCACATACAAAATCGTAATGTTGAATGCTAACAAAAAATAACTATTACCATCACTTACCAGTAAGAGAGACAGAACTCAGAGTAAGATCTACTTAGTGCCAGGTCAGACCAAAGACAATTCCAGGAATTCTTTATCTTCAAATAAACAAACTAATGCACCTCCATCCACCAAATTTGATATTTATATTAGAACAGCCTCTCAGACAGACCCATATAGATTAACAGCTTGAACTGTAATGGTATGGGATCAGGCAGCCAAACAAATAGCAGTGTCAGTTATTAACAGTTACTTAAGAAACGGAGGCTGCATTTGGTACATGACCACCAAGAACATCTCTGAGAACAGTCACCCACAAAGCAACACAGTAAGTTTATAGAGGGGGCATTTATTTCTTTACCTCCTGCTTCTGACAAGCATCTCATGCTTGCCCCTTTCAAGGTGGACAAATAGCAAGTACTGGAAAGCACTCTCCAGAAACCAATATATCTTATCTCAATTAAGCCTACTGAAAAAGAATTCATACCAGAGAAGTCAATACCTGCAAGGTACCTCATTTATTTTCTCCATGCTTCGGGATAGATTAGCCAAAATCTTCCTCAACAGCTGTCTGACTAACTTATCTTAAAAACTGAAATTCCCTAATCTCTCTACACCACCCATCCTCCTTCTGTTTCATTAGGAATTTTTCCTCATTCAGAGCATGGCTCCCAAAACTGGTGTATTTATCCAATGTAGACTTTTCACTGTATTAATTTATAATTCTAATGAATTATGTGTTACACTGATTTATCCCAGAATAAAAGAAAGACTGTACTTGAGCCACTCAGTTGCCAACAAAGCATCACAAAATATATGGACAATTTTATCTGTACATAAAACTGTATGTCCCTACATTTAGGAAGTGTCTATATCTTTCTATATGTCCCTACATACAGAAAGTAAGCAGTGTAGAAATTCCAAAAGTTATGTTTAACTCAAAAGCTGTCAAATTAAAACCATCTTGTTGCTCTGTGAGTCATAAAACACTGAAGTTCTTCTATATTATTGCTCATATGGCCATGAGATATTGTTACAGGCTGGATTCCTTTCAAAGAAAATCTCAGATGAAGTCTAACTAACACCAGTGTCACTGATGCAGTCTTTCAATTTCACATTAGAATGAATTTACGTGTACTTCAGCAACTACATACACATGTATTTGAACACCAACATTTTTTTATTTTAATTTAAGTTACATGACACCCAATTTTCCTTAGCTTGCAAAAAAAGCCACCACACACCTGTCTCTTTATACACTCAGGAGAACATAAGCATACTTTGGAGAACTTGGTGGGGGAGGGAGCCATCTTGACAAATAAATTTAACACGTGCTATACATCTCTTATACATAAAGACTGCAAATTGGGACTGCAAGAATACTTGCAAAATGCAAGTATTAAAAAAAGTCACTCCTACTATTTTTATTTTTTTCTTCTCTCCATTTCTATGCTTCATTTTATTCCCTTATACTTCCAAGTATCCAAAGAAAGGAGAAAATAACCACTTTCCAAGCAAAGTGAGAGATTAAGCAATTTCCTTAATGTTCTCTAAACAGTTGTGGTAGAAACAACAGTGTAGCTAATGCTACTCATTTTAGCATCAAAAAGCTATTGCTAGAAGCACCAAATTATCCAAAATATTCACTTTCTCATTGCAAGCATAAATTTCCAACTAGCTCCATACACTAAAAAAGACAAAAAAATACTTACTATTTCTTTCTGTCCTTTTGGAAAAGAAAAAAATGAGTAGCGTTCTTATAAACCAGATTCTTTAAAAGAGAAAGAAGAGTTATATTAATTAAAATATTACAGTAATCATTTCTGAAGTCATTTAGTAAAATAGACAGTTTACCACAGAAGACTTACCACATGACACTTAATTCTGCAAATGCAAAGAACAAAACTTCAAACAACATTTAAGCAGATAGCTAAAAACAAAATTACTATATTGCCAACAAGACATCAACATTGGTCTAAATAAAACTAAACTGGAATAATAGTTAATCAAACACTACTATGGGTAAAAATACTAAGGAAACAGTAGCAGTAACATCATTGCTTGCTTAGATGCTCAGTGAGAATTTTTGGAAACTTAAGGTCTGTGCAGCTAGCTGAAAACTACTTATTCATTACTTCTTGTTTGATAAATTAAGCAAGTTAGCCAAAAAAAACAAGCCTACCAGCTAACTCCCAAAATTAAGACACAGGAGGTTTATAGAAAGAATTCAATACCAATGAAAGGCAAGAGATACAGCTATTGTGTAAATGCTCTCCCAAACAAAGGTAACTGTCCTGACTCCTATTGATTTTACAGAGCTCCGAATCGAGTCACATTCTGGACAGTTTCAGCTGACTTAGCCCAAACAATGCAGCAGCTTTATCTGTGCTCAAGATAAAATTACTGATCTATGTCGGTCTTATATTTGAAAGGTTACCTACAATCCTTTGACAATCCGTAAGATATTTTTTTAAGCTTAGAATTGTTTACAATTATGATCAAGTAGCAATGTTTCAGTTAAGCAAAAATAAATAAATACATCCTAAAGGCTAGAAACATCCTCTTAATAATAACTAGCAAGCAAAATCACACATGATTTTTAACATACTTTTGAGTAATACATAATCTCATATTTTGTATTTATATAATGGCTACTCAGTTTTAAATGCTTTAAGCAGCAATAAGCAAAACATCAATTAGATAACTCAGACAAAGCAAATGGAATGTGAAAGTAACATATCCAAGTTAAGAGAAACAAGCTTAACTATTCTACATCCAAAAGCATATTGTAACATCTTAAGAATACAGTTTTGCTTCTTAACAACGTAAGATACATCTTCCCATGAAGTAAGATGACTACAGTACACAGGTATTACTTCTTTATTTTACCTATGCATAATACAGAAAAGAGTCTTCTAACTAAAGTTGTATCCTAAGCAAACGTGGGATTTCATGAAGCAGAAAATTCATGAAACTTTTGGTGAAAGTTGGAAAACAGATCTCACACAAATATAACAGGTTTAAAGTGAAAAACATTTATATGAGAAATAGGGCAAGATGAAAAAGTTTTCATTTAAATTACATTCTATTTCAGGCATAACTCACCCTACCAGTAACATGCCAAGACTGAGGGAATGACCTAAGGCAGGAACAAGCTGGTGACTGACTGGAAGTGGAAAAGGCAGACATATTCCAGTTTCATTTGGCCTTTAAAAAAATCTCTAGAGCTATTGCTGGGTGGCACCTCCTCACTGAGAGCAAAGACAAGCTGGCTATTGTTTGCTATTCGCATCTCTCAAAAAACCTGACGAGTAATATCTCAATAGAAAAAAAAATAATCAAATGAACTGTCACAAATGATAAAAAAAAGTCTAGCTGTGAACTTATAATCTAATTCAGAAATCCCACCACTCCAAAAAACAGAAGCAAGAATTGGGAAGACAAGCTACAGAAAACCCAAGTGAAAATTCACAACAGAGCACTAGAAGCTATCACCTTCAGTTGTAAATTTTTCATTTCTGCACAAGCCCTCCCATCTTATTCAAGAAAAGTTCCCTTTTCTATGTGCTTTCAGTGGCAGCATAAGCAAGCTTTGCACACTAACAACAAAAGCTTTCAAACCACTGTATTTAAGAACAAAATTCATATTGCTGTCAAAGATTAATTTACAAATTAATTCTTCCCCAAAAAGACAGCACTGCCCATCTATCTTCTCCACAGGTTTCTATAACAGTAACACTTGACTACAGTACACATAACACAACATAACATACAGAGAATAACTTCATGCATCTTTTAACATGTTATGTTATCCACATCTATTTATATGTTTGACTCCTCCTTTCAAGTCTAGAGCAAGCACGCTGGCAAATCAGCTTTCCATGCAATTGTGCTGCACAAATATAGGCAGTATTTATCATGTTCATCTAAGATGATATAAATTCATATGATGTAAATCAGTCAACTACACTTCAGAAGACCGAGTCTCCTCACTGATGGTTGGGGCAAGGAGGGAAGGAGTGAAGGCACTGCATGGTGAGGGAGGAACTCAATTTTTTTGTTTTTCAATAGAAGAAAGTCAACTTAGAAAACAAGTCACTCATGAGGACAAACATCCAAAAAGGAAAAAAAAAAAAGCTATCTACATAAAACTGATCCTCAGCATATTTAGGCTGACAATCTTTCACATCACTTCAGTATTGACATTCAGTTAGCATCTACAATTCAGTTTCCCATTCAGTCTTGAACTTTTTCCTCCAATTTTATATGGTTCATTTCACACAGAGGCAAAATACCTTGTGTCACTTCCATACAGTAGCATTACATTTCCAAAATGGTAGCAGAAATAAAACCCAAGATATGGCTCTTCTGTTCACATTACACTAACTGGCAGCTGCTCATGCCCAGCTCTCTCTCTAGCTCTGGTATAATTTTAACAAGTCAAGCAACTTCAGAAGCTAACATCTTTTGATAACACTTCATTCAGTATTAAATGTAGACCCAAGAGAAACACTTCTCTTAAAGAAAGGGCCTAACTACTTGGATTTACTTCAAAAGAAAAACTTCAAGTTATGACAACTCAAACATCATCAAAAACAAAGTCAAACTCTTGCCACAAAGTACTCTCCAGCTCCTTCTATCAAAGGGACAAATTTTAGGGGAAAAAAAAAAAAAAGACATTTACTTACATCAGTGGAAATGCAAAAAATGGAAGTGTCATAAAAAACCTTGCTGTCCATTCATCAGGAAGGCACCACAAGTATACAATTAAGCAGGTGGCAAGATAAAGAAGTAAAGAGTAGAAGAGTAGCCTTCCAACCCATAGTTTCTGTAGTCTCTGATTTTTTTCTCTAAATTCTTCTAATGTCTGTATTTCCTGTAAAGAAATAGGTTCAACTTTATTAATATAATGTATCTGTGGCTTTTATTAAGCCATTTTTAAATGTTTGCTAAAGTTAGCCATATCAACACCTACATAGAAAAAGTTAAGCATATTTTTGATAAATGACCTTATTTACCCAGAGATTATGCTATTTCATAGCATAAATGTCACAGAACTGTAGTTATAAGGGTCACTTGCATTGTATTAGCAGTGGCATATCACCACCAATACGATCAGAACTATTGACAATTATTACTTTTTCCTAAATAATTATTTAGCATGTCTGGGACAAATGCTCCATATCTTATGAATGGCTGTCTTTAGGACCACGGAAGTCTGTACCAAGTACATTTTGCATTCCAAAACTTCCATCAGACATGTGGAATTCCAAATGTGTCTGCTGCTTTCCTACTACCGTGGGAAAATGCTGAAACTTCCCAGTCACTTCACATGTTTCCATCTCAAAATTTTCTCACATGAAGAGTGAAATCTTGAAAACTTAAGTGATGTCTCTGGCATATCAGTAAAGCAATCAAGTTATCCTTTAAAGGATTTCAATTTCAATTGCATTTCCAGTGATAACAGAAGTACCTACACCTCAATTTAAAGGAATTAAAAATTATCAACAGCATATTTCAAACCAGTTAGTACCCACATGCAATATAGACATGTCTCAAACTCTAGCTAAAAATCACAACTGATTAATTAACTGGCTGTTCTGTTATTTGGGCTCTGACCTTACTTACTACCACTATAGTTCCTATTTTTGCACTTTAAACTACACATAGAAGCTTTCCTAGCAAGTCTGATAAACAGAACTTTCCTCAAGTGACATTTTCCATAACATTGGAGTTTAACTATTAGCAACAATAAAATTTGTGCAGTTATGCCAAAAGCTCACATTCATACCCATTCCAGGCTTTCTAAATAAATATTTTAACTGTAGTTCCTCAGTAATTATCATACAGCATTTTAGCATGGTTTGGGATGCTTGGGTTGGTTTTTTCTTTTTTTATTTTTTTGGAAAAAGAGAAGCGTAGCAGCCCATATGAAACTCAGAATCTATGACAACCAAAGGGAACAATCAACGATTTAAAATTCCATGACATTATTTTACTAAGAATAAAAGCATGATCAAACAGGACATATTTTCAAACAAGAAAAGTCACCAAGAGGCAAATACATACCTTATCAATTTTTTCTAATACTTCTACAGTAGAAGGCTTTGCCTGCTTACAAGGGAAAAAACAATGACATTAATTTGACTAAACCAATACTCTAGTGTAGATTAACAGTTTCCTAACAGAGAGACATGTAATAAATTAACATATCATCTATTTCACATAAAGATGTGAATCTTTCCTACTTTAATAGTGACAAATAGAAGACACTAACACATCGCTGTCTTACAGTTGCCATGGCTATTGCTTGAAGGCTTTACTCCTACACCACAGAAGATGAAAACCCACGTGTGTACAGTAATAATGAGTGTGTGGGTAGGAAATAAAATGAGAAGCAAACTGATGAGTGGACGGAAGAGGCAAAATTAAGAAAACATAGGCAAGAAGCTTCAATCTAAGAACTTTTAAGCTTTTTTTTTTTAACAATACTCATTCCACACAAAGACACACTCTAAACAAATTATAAGCAACAGCAAGTAAGCACTCTCACCACCAGTAAAATCCCCCTTACAAACAACCTGGAATCCACCTTCTAAGAATCTTCCCTAATTTCTGAGAACAAGGAAGGTACTAATTATCCTTCCAAACTCATTGGACCACATATTTTAAGACTAAGGCCAACACAAAAATCACTGTAGAATCTGAAAGACATTTTTCCCCCTCTATTAAGCAAGGTTGACAATTTTAACTACATTCTCACCTTTAAATGATTTTTTTCCTCTAAAAACACAGGAAAATGTAAACCCAGACTCAACAACTCACATCTGCTAGTAGAAGGAGTAGGTAAAAGTTTCATGACTTTTGCAAACTCAGTATATTATTCAATTATACATAAGCCAATAGAAGCAATTAGGAAGAAAGAGCTGCACACGCAGCCACCAAATTATTAAAAATAAAAAACAGACATGGAATAATATTCTGAATGTATCTACTTTGAGAATAGCTACTAATCTTCAAAGATACAGATACTGTTGTATCTATCCTGATAGAATAACAAAATACTCTTTAGAGTCAAAATAGTAATTTTATAAATCAACCAAACTCCACCAGGTCTGGTACCTCAAAGAAAATAAAGCTTCAGATTTAACTTTCAACCAGCATTAAAGTCAACAAATAGGCATTAAGAATCATACCCAGCAAACCCAATCTTCCAAACTAACAAAAGATTATTACATTGTTAAAATATGTTACTTACCCTCCATCTTGAAAATAATCCACCCATCTTCTGTAGTGGACAAATGCTGGTAGAGCTATTAATCTTCTACAAGAATTCACAGCTAGAAATAAAGCATTAAGCACATAAGACCAACCTAACAGCATTCTACAAGAGTGATAATGTATTCTAATATCTAAATAAATCAATGTAGTGCATAAGATCACTGCATAGTTATCTACCTACTTGTTAACCACAACATCAAGTCTTTGCTTCATACGCCCATAGTAGGTCTGTTTATCAGCCTGAACGTGGACAACTTTATGCTTTCTAAGTGTTTAAACAGAGATGGGCCCTCAAAAAGAAACAAAACAATCACCAACAAGACAAAATACTCCAGCACAAAAAAAGAGTTTTGGAACTTATTAAGCAGGATACTTTATGAAACTGATTTCCAATTAATTCCTCATAAGCTCAAACTCTTCATATTCTTTTTTAGTTGACACTCCCAAAATCCACAATTTAATTCCTATTATTCAGGAGAAAGAGGTTTTCTTCCATCGACTTCACTCCTTTTCACCTTCATCAACAAAAACTTTTCAGATAACATAATTATTCTTTCTTTGTATGATCAGTTTAAGGTTCAAAGCCAGCTACAGAGATTTCACATGCTCTTGGAAAGCACTACATTGGTAGGTGTTCCCTGAACACAACACAGAACAGTCACCAACACATTAAATGGCCCTAAAAGCAATTCCTGGCATGCAAAAGTAGTTCAATCTACACAAATCCAGAAGCCATGAACAGCACTAATGTAACAAGCTGGGCCTAGGTTCCTGAAATAGAAGCGTTGCAGCCTTCTACAAGTAGGACTTGGAACCTAAGGATGACAGTATTTCTCTCCAGTCTGGAATGAAACAGTAGAACAAAACAAAAACAAAGCACTGCCCAGGTAGGCAGAAATAAGTGACTATTACTTTATTAAGTTACTTTTGGCCGAAGATTGAAAGAAAGAAATCGCATCTCAATTCAAAGCTGTTCCCCCAAATTGTCCAATGATGTCAAGAAGGAATTAACACAATATAGGATAAGCACTGCTCAATAACACTACTGTATTACGGTCTCCTCTTCACCTTGTAAGAGAGCCAAGGACTTCAGAACGCAGAACTGTAGGACCTATGATTTTGAAAATCCATCCTTGAAGATAAGCAAATCTGTATTTGAAACACAGCCAAAGCAAAGCTAGAACAGATGGACACATGAGCTCTGCTGTTGCCAAATTACTAGCACAGAGCGAGAGAGCTACAGAAAAAGCACTATTACCCCTTGGCCCTCTGCATAAATTCTCCAAACAATCACTGTTACAGTAACTCACCCCAGTAAAACAACAGCAACATTTCCACTCTACAACATTCAACGCTACTGTTCTCTAACATGAAAAATTTTACACCATTCTCATTTTCCCAGGTATGTGCAGAAAGATTTTGACACACACCAAGTAGATCTGAGTTGACACTTTCTTCATGAATACTTCCACACTGAGATAGCATCATTATTGCAAAACAAAACAAATGCTGCTGAGTAGCCAATTAAGAAGCTTGTAAACCTAGCACATGGTTCCCAAATCCAGTTTGCTTCAATAATACTGTCACTGGCGTTAGGAGCACAGGTAGCTCTTTTTAGGTACGCATGGCTTTTTGGGGCCATTTTCCCCTCACACCACAGTTGAAGAACCTCTGACAGAGAAAATTTAGAGGGCCCTGTGAGGAAAGACTATTCATGAGTCATTGGTTTTGTAGACCTCCATCACTAACACATTCACAGTGGTACCTATCCATATGTCTTTCAAACTATCTGGCAAATATCCGGAAGGGAAACAGGTTTGACAAGTGTCATCACATGCATAATTTTATATGAACCACAAGAGCAACAGGCTTTATGGATACTGCCTTGTGAGTCAGTATTACCAAAACCCTTTTTCAAAGAGGATTAGGGCCACTGAATTCACATTAACAATTTAGTCAATTAATCCTTAGTTACCAGAAGGAGATTTTTCTGTGTCCAATCAATTCTGCACATATCAACACTAGTTTAATGCACAAATAAGATAGCTGAACCCTAGGCTTTAAAAAAGATCAACAGTAAAAGCATGGAAACAACGTAGAAGACCATGAAAACACTATCACTGATTTATATAACCTTCGTCTCAAAACAATGTTTTCTACGCCAAAAACATGCAACTTCATTAGGAAAAAGCAGACAAGCCACAGAAGGACTGCTAGAGCAGAAAAAGCCTTTCTTTTGAAAGCAGGTGCATCACACACAATTACAAAAGTCACCCAACAAACTACTCTTCCAGAAGGAGAAAATGGTTTGATGATCTCATTACACTTCACCAAGTTGCACAGGCAGGCAGGCTGCCTCCTATAGCTAGCAGCACAAACACCACTCCATTTCAGAGCTAACACAGGGTCCAGACAACACTAGGTACCTCCAGGGTTCCCCTCAGAAAAGGCCCATAAGCACGCAGAACATCACCATCACTTTCAAATTTCTTCAAGCTAAGTTCAAAGAAGTTTTAGAGATTAAAAAGCTCTCCAGAAATTAAAATCCCCAAATTGAATGTTAAGAACTAACATGCTGAAATTCATGACTAAATAACATCAAACTGAGCCATACTAAAAGGAAGACCCAGAAAGTGGCAGGCAGGACTCAGAGTACAGACACGCAGGCATTGCACCCTAAAGGGGAGTGTCATTTAAATTGGATATTCTGCAAGCCTACTAATTTGTTCCAGCATAGACTTCCTCAGGTGCTCACCATCACACCAACAGATGGAAGTGCCACCTCCAAACCGCACGTCCGGGTCTGTTCCCTCTGTTTCCACCCAGAGCCCACACTCCCACACAGTTTGCTCATTCAGATGCCCGCAACGAGCAGAAGCTCCGAACGCCTCAGACAGGTGAACGTAAACCGAGAGCATCACCTGCCACGCACTGCTCCCTGCATTGGTACCTCTGTTAGAGCGAGACACGGACTTTTGTTAGCTCCAAGCTCCATCGTCCTCTGCTTGGAAGCATCCCAAGGCGCCGTGCTTCTAAACCGAAACGAAGCACGCTTCCCCAAAAGGACACGGAGCACGGGGCGGCGGCCCTGGAGCCTCGAAGGGGCGCTCCGGGCCCCATAGCGAGCCCGGGGCCGCACAGAGCGGGCTGGGGGGCAGCTCCCTTCCGGCCCCCATCCCGCTGCCGCGGGGAAGCCCCGCGCGCTCCTCCCGCCCGCGGTTCCTCTTCCGAGCCTGCGCCGCCGCGCTCCCCAGGGGCCCCCGGTTGTCAACGGGCGAGGGGAGGGCGGGGGCCGTGCCGGCGGCTCCACGTCCCGGCACGCGGGAAGCGCCGGGCGTCCCGTCCGCCCCTTAGGCGAACGAGTCCCCGCCGCGGAGCCGGGCCGGGCGCTCCTCCCCGTCCCACGTACCTGCAGCGCGCCGGGCCGCGCATCCCGCCGCCGCCCGCCGAAGGAGGGGCCCAGCCGGCCCGGCGGCGCTCCCATCAGCCCCCGCGCGGCCCCGGCAGCCAATCAGCGCCGCGCCGCCGCGGAGCGCGCTGCAGCGGGGGGGGGAGCGGTTTTGCGGGCGGGCACAGACAGTGCGGAGGAGCCCGGAGGGATGGGTGCGCTGCTGTGTTGCGTTGCCCAGCCAGTCTCCAAGTGATGTCTACCTGGAAGACAAAGTCTCTCACCTTCTGTTATCCCAGTTCTGTTGCTGACCGTGACGTCCTCTGATATGGAATATCCCTTTGGCCAGTAACCCATGTGCTCTCTTACCTTCTTGCCCGCCACTGCCTTTCCACTGAGGGGCAGAATGCAAAAAAAAAAAAAGAAAAGAAAGCTGTGCAAGTGCTGTTCAGCAATAGCCAAAACACTAGTGTGTTATCGATGCTTTTGAAGTAAAAAAATCCAAAAACAAAAACATCGGAGCTGCTGGGAGAAAAGCTAACTCCATCCCAGCCACATGCAGTTCACCAATTTTACATGTCAGGGAAAATAAACAAGGTTGGAGGAAGACAAACAAGATATTCCAGCTGCTTTTCAGATAATTGATCAGCTTTGGGCTTTGAGTAGTGGAGCTGCTGAGTCTGGTCATCTGCCAAGCATCCTTTCTTAGTTTTGACATTAGGAAATTAATTATTTTAGCTTCTGACAGTGTTCACAGTGAATCCCGCTACTCTACATTATTAGTTACAGTATCAGCTAACAGCTTTCACTGTCAGTGACAGCCTAGAATGGATTTCAAAGCAAAATAGTACCAGTCAGTGCAGAGCCAGTGGATGAACTGAAGTTGCTTTGCTACCAGCTGCAGAGGTCACAGCTGTAAGCTACATATCCAGCTTTGTTTTCCTCACTATGAGACCCTTCCTTTCCAAGAGTGGGTACCTTCTCTTCAGCTTGTTCTCCAGAGCCACATCTGCTTATATCCTTGTAGCTATCACTATCTTTCTGCTGACAGAATTTCTTTGTTTTTTTATTTGCTTTCTGATGAGCACAGCGGTAATCTACTCCTGGTTTTCATACCTCAGTGAGATCTGTTCCTGGAAAGCAGCTGATTTAAATCTTAAGCTAAAATCTTCAAGCACACTAACATCTTTTTTCCAAGGTCTAGCAAAGTATCCATTTCAAAATAAACCTAGGTAGTGATGGTATCATGTTTTGTGGCGTTTGCTTTGACGTGTTTGCTTTGTTTGCCTGTTTTTGTAATGCTATAGCCAATAGTAAGATCTCCAAGAAGCCTCTCCACCTTTTTTATTGACATAAACTTGAAGTTGCCACAAGAGCCAGCCCCAACTCAGGTTGAACCAGAATCATGAGGGGCATCCCAGACTGTACTTTGTCCTTGAGCCCTGCCATAAAAACTGTTTTGAAGCAGACCTCCTCCATTAAGTTCTAATCACTGCTGTACAATCATTAATCTATTTAACTGGTAGGTTTTAAAAGGTGTTGATAGCTACCATTATTGAACCTTTCGAACAGAAGAGTCTCTCAGTTATGTGACATTACATGATAGTATGCAGTGACCTGTTTGCTTCAGAGTGTAACTAGCTCAGATCTACCTAAAAGAAATTGTGCCCATGTAGCTGGTGAGCATAATAGATTTGAGTATAGAACCATAACTTCAAAACAGTTGGACTAAAATTTTAATTAATCTGTTTCAAAACTGCCCCCTACAGAGTATTAAAACTCTAAATCTATTCCTTTTCAAATCCTTCATTATCAGTGGGATTGGTGTTGGACATGATTCTGTATAACCACTCTAACAGCAGAGAACATCTCCAGAATTTTCCTCATCATCATACAAAGTATTTAGCACCTTTAGCCCCTCCACACCCAGAATACTAAACAATCAGTAATAAATTCCTTCTAAATGTTTTCATCTCACACCCTATTTTTGGTATTTACTTGAAGTTTTTTGTTAAGCTTCCAAATTATGCCTTGCATTCTCTGAAAGCAGACCCTAAGTGAACTAAGCAGATTAAGTAAGGCCACTTAGTTTAACTCATTTAGATATTGAAACTGCAACATTGTCTACATTGCAGTCTGAAATGTCACTGCAGTAAACTAGTGCATGCAGCTAGCTATAAGTTCACTGACTCTACTGATCCATAGCACTATTGACTATGATCTGCATGTCCTCCCAGCTCACCAGTACTTCCACAGTGCTGTCAGTGAAAGAGAGTTTGAGAATTACATGCCAGTGTGCCACATTGCTCTGAGCAAAGCAGGCTGAACGCTGTGCCACAGTTCCTCTGTTTCTCTTAACCAGTCATGTGTTCATTGCCATACGCCACAGGGACTTCCTCAACAGCACAACTTCTCTTCAAGTCACTTCCTAACGTGCTGTAGGCGCTTCAGTAATTAAAGCAAGCCTGAGCTGCCAGAAACACTGTACAGGCACTCACCTCTCAGCTCTGGCTTCCACCTGCACAGCTACCCTACAAGGCCAACCAAGTG
Organism: Odontophorus gujanensis; assembly: GCA_013399175.1. Taxonomy (NCBI): domain Eukaryota; kingdom Metazoa; phylum Chordata; class Aves; order Galliformes; family Odontophoridae; genus Odontophorus; species Odontophorus gujanensis. Next base: position 360,635 of record VXAB01000046.1, read on the forward strand.
AAACTGTCAGTGCTGGATTGCTGGAGCTTCCTTGTATGCCATCCCCAGCAGAATGTACCCAGCCAACTGCAATGGCAGAAGCCAAAATGAATCAAGCCAGCAGTGGACCACATTTCTTGGAGACCAGACTCTGCTTCCTTGGCATCCTGAATAAAACTGATGCATGTGGCATTTCATAAACAAAAAACACATAGTAATTTTTGGGAATCTGTAAATGTTTTATCTAATTCCAAATTAGGAAAAAAAAAATTATTTGATATAGCTACATGGGAACAGTTTAACTTTTACCATTTTGGGAAACCATTATTATTTTGCTTGTTATTGTTCTGTAGTAAAAAAATATATATATAATCGTTTGAAAGATCTAAATAAAATAAAATACATAAAAAAGAACAATTTTGTGGTTCTTAGTTGGTGCCCTAGAATATGAATTTTTCCATCAAGTTTAAAATAGGAATGGTACTGTCATCTTCATTTGACTACTGTAAGTCTCTGACAGTGTGTTTGGAAACATGGTAAAACTCTGGATTATTTTTGTGGCACAATGAATCAGGAAAATAATTTCTCATAAAATATTGACATATATGTGTTTATTCCATCACTAGCATCTCATGAACAAACAGAAGAAGCCTAGTATGAAATTAACACATGATAAGCAGAAAGATGGTTTTGCCTGCATTTAAGATAAGCTGTGCTTCAGATCATCTACAGAGTTTTAGAAGCAGTTATGATATACATAGAAATGCATACCCTTCCCTGATGGGCATAACTTCAAGCATCTGACTCTTTCATGGTTGTAATGAGTAATATATGTTCATAGGTAGAAAATTGACTGTATAAACCATAACTCAATGTTCTGTAGGGAAAAAAAAATACTAAATCATTTTCTCTAGTCTTCCAGTGAAAGCCCCATTATTCTCACTGCAAGTATTTGAGCTAATACCTAACTCAGCTATATTATTTTTGTTTCCTGGAGCAGTTTACTCTTTAAACAAATTAGGGTACTGATTCAATGTGATTCCTCCTTTCCAGTAAACACTTAAGTACATCCTTACATTTTATTAACATGTATTTCCTTGAAGCTAAATAAAATAAAGAATGCTATCCAATAGCCTTTTAAATGTGGCTTTGCCTACTGGGCAAAGTGGGAACTAACCCAACAAAATGAGGGCCAAATTATGAAGTAATTTGAGTGAAACTCCCTTTGACCTTAAGAGGATTTTTACTCGATTAAGAATAATGGAATTTGGAAACAAGTGAATATGATTCAAGGGGTGAATGGGAATGTGCTGCTCTTTCAGCAGCATGCCTCCCTTCCAGGGCACTGTGTGGAGCACAGGCAAGTGCAGGAGCAGTGTGCCATTTCCATTCAACCTGACTGCATTTTAGTACTTACCGATTAGTCAAGCTGGAGGAGACAAGCAATGAGAAGGAAAGTTCTAATTAGTACATATATTTTGCTTTTGATAACTGTTCAAAATAGTAGATAGAACATTACCTACTTTAAAAGCATTTCGTACATGCTACTGATTGTTACAAAAGCTTACTTTAATGAATTATTAAATTTGCACATACAATTGTGTTCAGCAAAGTACTGAGTACTGGATCTCCTAATAGCCTTTGTTCTGGTTGGAAACCAAACAGAACCACATAGTCCCAGAATGCCTGAAATAGGACAATAAATATTTTTGGCAAAATTTCAAAGGTGCTTATTACCAGACATAGACATGTAAAAGTAATGGCAAGTTCTACAAAGATTATGAAAGAAATAAAATCACAGTTTGGAATTCATATAATCATGTTAAATAGCAGGCTTATAAAACAATTCATATAATAAAATCCACATGTAAAACTACCTGTGATTTCATTTGGTTAAAGATGACAAATATTAGAGCTCCCCATGAAAGCAAATTAGTGTCTTGCAAGCAGAAGGACAAAGAGCAATTGTTTTGTGTTATATTTAATTAAATAACCTTTGTTAGTCTTTTCACACAGTGTTTTCAAATAACTTTCAAAAAAACTGAAATTTAAAAACATTCAGAATTTCAGCTACTATTCTTTGCCAAATTTATTACAGTTGCAAACTTTAGTTTGCAATGAACTTTGGTTCTGAATTTATACATTAATTGCATGTGAAATTCCAGTGAAGTCAACATGACTTTCTTTTATTATAACGTATCAGTAAATGTCTGAAACAAAACTTGAATTAATTATGTTAATAAGATGTCAAATGTGCTTATTTTCTTAATATAAAGCTCTTTCTTTAAATACATGTAGAAGATGAACAAGAAAAAAGAATATTTTATATAATAACAATAATAATAACTTCAATGATTCCAAATGATAGGATTCCAGGTCACTCCAAGGCTACTTTGATGATACATAAGTGTTTCAGTAAAACTGATATGTCTCGAGTTTTCAAAATACATTTGGAAACTTACATTTTGGCGTATTTCATTTTGTTTCAACTGAAAATTCTTTGGGTGCTCTTCATGTTCCACTCTTAAACTGACACATATTCAGCTGGTAGATAGGACAGTGAAAAGTAAGAGCAAGCTGTAAAAAGTCAAAGGTAGACTGCAGATGGGATGCTGGAAAAAAAGACATATATAAGATAAGGTTTACATTTCTTAAGTAACATAATCCAGATTAAAATGCATTAGAAGACAAACTCTGATTCATTTTTCAATACAGGTAGCACCTCAAATTGAGTCCTGTTGAAAAGAAAAGAGTTTACTGGGATATAGAAAATAGTACATAGCGAAGTCCAGGAGCTTTGCATTAGGGCAAAATATATATTTTGGGGGGGACTGAGTTATTTGATTTAGGGTTTTGTTTTTTTCCCAGTAGTAGATCAATTCTTTCATGTCAGAATAGCACAAAAATTTGTTATAATGCTTTTTCTGCTTCAGTGACTTCACTTCTTTACAATGGACAGTCTTACTTTATACATTAATTGAATTATCTTTAAGACAGATAGCTGCTGATCTTGAATATCTTAATCTAAAGTACAGTGGAAATGCACTTTTTCTCATTGTGCTAGTTCTGTCTCCTCAGAGTTTGTTCTCCGAAACATCACAATCTCTTCATTTTCACAAAAGATCCAGCACCACTGTGCACAGAGAAGATCACTGAAAACAATTATTTGGGGAAAAAAAAAGAATTTTATCTTTTATCTTATTCATGGCCCATCTGTCTTTTGTTTGTTTCCTTATGTAAGCGATAAACAGTTTGATGCTGTCTCTGTTCTGCACTTGAATACCTCATGGCTAGCAAATTGGGTCCTGAAAACCTCCACAGGACAAATATATGCCTCCTACTCCATAACATACTGAAATATACTGATCTAATAAACATCTTTACAGACCATAATCTTCCCTATTCGGTTTGCTTGCTTACTTTCCAATTTACTTTCCAAGAATACTTTCAAACAAGTTCAGTGGGTTTGGCTGAAATACTGCAAGGGATCTCATTTTAAGAAAGTACCAAGTGTCTAAAGTTTTGAAATTAAGTCTCTTTTAGATGTTTCAGGGGCATCCAAAAGTGGAGTAGCCCTTCCATACTCAGTGGGTATTATTTCAGCCTTGACCTATAGGTACCTTCCTATTTTTTTCCAGTATATGTAGGAAAGTAACTTCTGATGTATGCAAATTATTTCCCCCCCCCTTATTTTTTTGTTGTTGTTGCTGTTGTAATATAACTTAAAATTAACAGTAAAAATAAATCATTACATTATTGCTGGGAAAAGCGCAGGCACCACACATATTTCTAACAATCTATAAATGAATTCCTACAAACTTGTTTATTGGATAAGTCTGGTCATAAATTGGCCAGGACACAGAACTTTATATGAAAAGAGCAGAACATTGAACAAAAACATTATAAGTCCATAGTATTAGATTTAAAGTAAAGCAACCACAAACTCCTAAACGTGTATCCCAAAACTCACAGTCTCTAGAATGAAAGGAAAAGACCACATCATATAACTGTCTTAGTCAGGCAATTCGTTTATTTAACTTGTTTATTTTTCAGTTAAACAAAATCCAAATATCTCTGGGGAAGACAATGCTAATAACAAACATAACCACACAAGCTTTGTATATGAAATTCAATTTTAGCTTTAGTAGGGCCTGTCAAATTGGAAATTGTAGTAAAAAGCCAATAAACCTTAATCAAATTCTATCACACAGAGAGATTGGGCATTTTGGTTTTACTCAGGTTGCTACAGAATTTCTGGTTTGATCCTGAGTCCTATTATACTAGCATATTCCTTTGATATGTTCCTTAGATTTGGAAGGAATCTGTTTTTTAACAAGGAAATTTCATATTAGTAGAAGAAACCCTGCTTAACAGGAACATCTGAGAAAAACAGTGGCTGTTTGCCTTTTGTCTTCCCGGTGAAGTTCAGAGTTTTCTGGAGTGTTATTCTTTACCAGTCTCCCTAAGAACATGACTGTCCTATTAGAGGAATATCCAACTGCAGTCTACTGATTCTGAATTTCTCCTGAAATTTCCCCGCATTCCTCCTCCTTTAGCAATTCTTACAAAAGTATGTGCATTGACATCCATCTATTATTTCACTGTTTTACATCTAAAATAATTCCTTGTGTCTTTATGCTGTGCTCAACCATTTGTATGGCACTGACATCACCTTCATCTTCCAGTATACTTACTCTTGAATTTGCAGCTTCTCTATTCTTTGAGCAAATTTAGATCCTATGCCTTCATCATTGTCTAAATGGAACATTTTATAGCTGGGTGCTTTCTCAAAACACTACTGGGGTTCTGCACAGTTGTGTATATCCCGAGGAGAAATAGAATTCAAAAAAATAACTTCTATTTTCAATGCCTGCTTCCTCCAATGCTTCTGTGACACACATCTCATAGATTACTTGTCAATTTTAGTCTATTCTTTCTACCATTTCCCTTCACAATGTTTGCAGATAAGCAAAGTTGCAAGGAAGTGTATGCGTTTTTTTATTTATCATTGCTTCTGCATTATCTGAGCTGTGTGCATGTCCAAGATATTGTTCTGTTCTCCAAATTTTATAACTGTACCTTCAAAAATGACAGCTTTTGTTGGGTGCCACACTGGAGAAATCCCACAGATTCTGACTTTTGCAAAATATCAGACTACGTAAAGCTTTTCAATGCTCAAGGCAGTTAGAACTGAAAATGTTACGCATGTCAAAAATAGCAGGCACATCTGCTCTAAGATGTCCTTGGATGTTCAAATGTTTTCTCACTGTCTTATTGCTTTTTAGTTTTTATTTAAAAGATATCACGTATAGGCTCATATTTGGGTTCAATTCTGTTTTCCTATGAGCACAACCTACTCTTCCCTTAAGCAGAAGGTTGTGCAAGTACATCTACCTACTCTGTGCTAGAGGACTGAGTTCCTGTCTTAGCTGAAATTATAGGATAAAGCCTTCATATTCTTCAGAACATAGCAGCAAGGCAAAAGGTAGCAGCAACCTGATTCTTTAGCCTGGATGTCAGACAGAAGAAAAGTCACTGTACTGATACTCACAACAGACAAGTCACACACAGCACAGACATACAATAATTCCATTTGTGAAGGGGACTGTCTCATCAGCTTCCAGAGCCCTCTGAGGAAGATGCTGGCTCTCTGCATACAGAGTCACACTTAACTTGATTCCAGAAGTGGGTATGATGAGAGGAGTTGATAACTGGGATCACTCTAGTTTTAAAATCTTTGTATTTGAAAGAAAAATTCAATGATCCACCCAGCTGCATACAATTAAATGCAGCAGCTCGGCATAATAGGGTAAGGAACTTCTAATAGGTGTTTATACATTGAAATCATCAGCCTCTCTTTTAAACAAAAGAAGCAGTAGAAAAAAAATATCACTAGTACTAGAGCTAAAAGATAACAGCAAAATCAGACTGTCCTTTGAAGGGGAAGATCTATTATCCCTCAAGCTACAGGAGGCCAGAATAACTCCAGAAGACCTCTGTGTTTCACTGCTGCTGATAAGGAGAGAAGCTGCTTCTCAAAAACATGCAAAAAAAGAAGTTGAATTAGCATTTTTTAGCTGCTCAGATGGTTAAAAACATTCCAGCAAAAGGGTCTAGATTGAGTTACGTGAGGTAGAAACAAATATTTCTCCATAAAAATGACTATACTAGCATAAAAAAAAACCCGCTTGGTAGGCTTAGGTTAGGAATTTAGGGAATAGTATTTTTCTTTTTTTTTTTTTTCCTTTTTCTTTTTTTTAGACAGGAAATACTGTTTAGGCATTTTATATAGGGGGTTCTGCATCTGTGAAGGGATAATTTGCTCTAAAATATGTGGGCAACCAGCCTAAACTCTCTAATTGAGCAGTTTGCTTATAACCCCAGGCCATTAGGTGAATGTAAACTATTACAAGCTTAGTAAGAAAATAGTCCCATTAGGATTTTTGTATTTGTATGTGGTTGTGGGTTAGTGTGACTGTTTCCAGAAAGATGGATTAATGAAAAAGTCTTTTTTTCTGAGTTTGCAAATATCTATTTTGAAATACTCTCACTTGAATGAAGCTGTAGAGTTCTCTTTCTATCAAAAAGTACCAGAACAAGGCTTAACTACAAGTTCCAATGCAAGTTATCTGGGATAGCTTTTTAAAAATCAATATTGCTACAGAAATATTGAAATCAGGTTGGGCTCCATATTTCATTAATTCTCTTTATTTTTTGAATGCCAGCTATTAGTGTATTCAAAATGTCCTCTGTCCTATGGGAAAACTAGGTTCTTTCTGGAAGTGTACTGTGACCTCATGCTTCGTGCGCACAGTTCAACTACTGATGTTAGGATGTCACACAGGCTGCTTGTAGTCTCATTACTGAGAGGAAGGAGATGACTTCATATGCAGCTTCCTCTGTACTGCTACTATTAAGTCCTGTACTTGTCTCCATGCAGTACGTCTCTCAGGTGAGCAGTCTACTGCTTCAGTCTATATCATTTTATGTTTATGGCTGCTGTAAGATAGTAAGATGGTAAGATACTAAGAGGAAACACAGCTTTAGTTAGAAGTCATAGTAACAAATGACACATGAAAAGTCAGCCCTAAATTCTCTAATTATTTCCAATATTCAGCCTCCTTCACACAAAATCTGAGAAACCAAGAGTTGTGAGAAATTCTTGTGAATATGAAGCAAAGTTCTGCCATAGCTCTGGTGCAAAAGAATGTAAAGAAAACATACTTCTGTCAATGACACTGAAATCACAGGAGAAACATGAGCACAGGGGGAGGCAGTTCTCCACATGAGGAGAAGGAGAAGCACAAGAGTAGCTTGGCATCCTTTGGCATGTAACTTTGTCAATGTAATAGAGATGGAAAGAATTAAAGAAGAGAAACAGACACCGTTTTGCATCCAGGATAATTAGAACTGAACCAGAGCTTTGAAAAAAAGAAAGCTATGCGCTGACAAAAAGAAAGGCATTGCAATATGCTATCAGATTGCTTAGGAGATTCAAGGAAATAGTCTCAAGATCAGCTTCATATTGAATTAAGAATCTTTGGAAAAGGAGTTTATTAAAAATAGAATGATCACATGGCTTGTTCTGCTTCACCTGTAACATCAAACCCTTGTAAGTGGTTGCTGTTTGCCCAATACATCAGCAATATAAGAGACTTGGTTTGATAAGTAGGAGTGATAAATGGGAGATTTCTGTCTTGAGAATGTAACAAACTTAAAATCACAGTGAATCCATTAAGTAAAGCATGAACAAGAATACAGCTATGCAAAAAGGAGGCCTTGGAAGTGGAGTGGGGAGTGAGCACTATGTACAAGAGTAGGTTGCACTGGCTGTATACAGAAGACTGATGTAGATGGGAAAGAACCTGTGAAAGTACTTTAAAGATACCATTATTATCATGGAAGCCATGAGAGAGAAGGTGAACATTTCAAGGTTTTTTGGAAAACTTAATTGTAACATAACAGACATGGATCGGACTTCCCTCCTCACACAAACTCTTCTCCAGTCCTTCCCAAATCCTTACTCTTTCTGTCCCACACTGTTTGCACAGTGACTAGCAACTCATGAAACTTAGAAAAGCAGACCAACGAAAAATCCTTTATCTGTGGTATGCCTGGAATTGTCTCTAACAATTGCAAGATAAAAACATTGCCATGACAACAGACTAACGGCTGAAGATATGGTTGGAGGAGGGAACCCTCAGGAGACAGGGCAGCCTTGCTTTGGCCAAAACTCCCCATTCAAACAGAGCTGTTGATTGTGGAGTTTTGACTGTGGAGTTGTTGACAGTGAACTTGTTGACTGTGAATGCTGCAAATTTCGCAGGGATAAAAAGATGTCTGAGAGAACCTCGGGGGAGATGTCAGAACTTTAGGACTTCTAGATGAACACTTTCACAGACAGAGGACCCATGGCTGGACCAGCACTGGAATACAAACTGAAGGTCTCTTCCTCTGCCCATCTCTATTCACTTCTCCACCTTTCTTTCTCCCTTGTAAAGCTGATAAGCAACACAACGCTTATTTCAATTTCTTATAGAGTTGCAAAGTTCATTCGCACAGCTTTGATAGATACAATTGCAAGAGTGCCAACACATTTAAGATTATCGTAGCACAGAGATTCTCATTAAAATTGATGATTGCCTTTGGACTCTGAGTACCAGTTTCACTGTAATCTAATCAAGGAGATTTGCAAAACTAGTCACCCCTCCCTCCCTTTATGGCCAAAAGGTGACAGCACAGTGACTTGTGACATTGAGAGAAGCCAGGTCCCAGTCACATGGTCTGCTGACACAGTTACACGCACAGGCAATGGAAGGTAAGTCCATTCAAACCCTCTTTAAAGGTGTGTAGATGCATGCAGCAAGCATGTAAGCCCTGAGGGGGTGAAGCACCTTCACTGCAGGTGGGACATTTAAGAGAACTTAGCTATTCTGTCCTTGAAAATTCCCAACAAGACTTATTGGAAAAAATGGAATTAAAAAAAACAGATCTCTAACTCAAGGACAACCTTTCTGCTAGTTGTAAGTCCTCAGCAACTAGAAGCTTTAAAAAGTTTTTGTGTGTGCGTGAGAGTGTTTGTTCACTTGCTTTTTACCTTGGGAAAAAAAAAAAAAAACATGCCTTTCATGAATACAATGGCTTAACTCTCATTGCTGACATTTTCTGATGTTGATCAAAGGCAGATACACAGCATTCCCGTATGAACAGTATAAGCCTGGATACCAAGGACAATGGACAATCAGGACTTCTAAGAGGTGTTAGAAACCATAGCTATAAAGAGTGCTATTCACATACTGAAAAATGAAGATTAAAACCCATGTGCAGATGGTTTGATGGTTGTAACTGTGCAAATTCAGGTGCTTTCCTGTAGTCATGAATTAACTTGCTGTTGTTTATTCTTGTTTCCTATTCCATCAGATTCCTGCCAAACTTGGCATTTGACTCCATATTAGACTCCAATTTATGCCACAGAACAGCAGCACTGATGATGTAGGTTCTCTCTCCAGAAGAAGTGAAACACCAGCACCGAACATAGAATATAACTGAATCTCTGAACCCTGACTATAAAAACAGATGAAGATGTTACTAACTCCATCAAACCCTCCTGTATTGCCTGCTGCACGGAGGCCGGACAAGTACCAGCTCCTTTCAAGAAGGCTGCTCTTCTGATAAGTGTGAGTTCTTCCTTTTCAGGGCTGTGAGAACTCAGCACATCTAGTAGCTACTATTAAATTCCCCCACCTAGCATCCAACCTTTAAAAACATGCTCTATGGTGACACAAACATTTCACTTTTCATATAAATTATGCAAATGTTTCTCTTACTCAAAAACACAGTCATTGCCTTTCCTACCCACTACCTCACCCTTCACAGCCTGGCTGCCTCTCAGGTCATCTTTGTGACACAGCAGCCAAACTTTCAAGTATCCATACTTTCAAGTATGGGTAAAAAGGGGTGTTCTGCAGATGTGCCAGTCAATGGGCAAATTCTCCCTGGTAGCATTCACATCTTCCCTTCTGCTTGCTCTCTGGACTGTCCTAGGAATGTTTGCAAAACATGGAATTGGAATTTAACATTGCAAAACTTATGCAGTCAGTGTATGTGTGAGGATCAGGTTTCCTAAGGAGATATCCAAAGATCTTCAGTAATATTAATTGCACAAGGATTTTCAATCAAAGAATTATAACCAAACAACCTTAGAGGGCAAATATAACAAAGAATAAAATAATGGAGTAACTGGAGGCAGTATTTTGTCATGAAGACACATGGATATTTATTACTTCAGAAGTTTCATGAAGGAACTTCAGATGCTGAGTACTTAAAAGTAAACCACTTCTCACTGGAAAGATATCAAGTTAGTTGCCTTCAATCACATTGCTTTGATTTGGTCCATAGCATTTCTCAGATAAGAGATTGCTCAGGACAACCTAAAAACAAAATAACTGTCAGCTGCTAATAATTTTCCTGTGTGAAAAGGATTCGGAAAAGTAATGACGTGGAAAGGGAGAAGATAACATGAGCAAATGATTTTTTAAATGAATCTTTCAATGTATTTCTACAGAACTCCATCATATCTTTCCCCTTTACAGCTTTTCCGTAATCTGCTGTGCAGAGCCTGGGGGTCAGCCCCCATCCATGACGCCTGCAAAGCAGGTCTCTGTGCTGGCACTGGGCTCAACTTTCTACAGAGATCACACTGCGTGAGACCTGCTGCCTCACAGCAACAGTGAGTGCTCTTTGTGCCGTGTCCCATCTGCTGCTGCCCATCTGCAGCCATGTTCTACCCTTAATCTCTTCACTGACCTTTTGATTTTAAATTTAAGTGTAATTGTAATTTCAAACTGTTCTTCGAGATTATTTTGAGAGTACAATGAATTCGCAAGAGACTTGATTTTAAAAGTGCAGCCTGGATATAAACCTTACCTACTATGTAGTCATATTGTGGATACAGGAACTGTATCTAGCTTAAACCCAGGGAAGAAAGCCCCAGGATCAAAGCCAGATTTTGTAGACATATTTAATTGTGTATTACTGGTAAAGCAATAAAAGCTTACAATATGGGCTCTATTCACAAAAAGGACATTGTTTTGTCATGTTCTTCTTGTAAATTCCTTAAGCATGACTCAAAGTGTCATTTTACATGAGATTCATAAAGATGAATGTCAATTCTACATGGGTGTACTGATGTGTTACAGAATTTAATCAAAAGCAAATGTGTATGTTGAAATCCTATGTATCATTAAGAACATTTTTGCCCATAAACTGGAACTCCTATTATGGTCAACAGGCTGAGCTCCTATGCAGTAAAGCCAAACTAGGCCTTCTGCATTTCCTGAAAAAGTATAGCAAACCATTTATAAATGCTGTTATTAAACAAAACATTCTCTGAGGGAACTATTATCTTCAGGTACTTCAGGAAGAGTCTCAATACTTTGCGTTCCTGCTTCCGTTTCAAGTATTGTCAGAGGTCTTGAACAACGCATGGAGCTAGAGCATGTCCTGAAAAAGTTTGGCCTTTTCTAATGAGAAAGTGAAAGTTAAAGTATCTGGTGAGTCAGGAATTTCTGCTGCAAGACTTCGGAGGCACGTTAATGGGAAAGAGCAGAAAGACAGCAAAACAAAACTGGGTAGATGCTGGGAAATCAGAACACCAGCAGCACTCTGAATATTAATTTTCATAACTATTGTAGGAATACAATAAAGAGATAATAGAAAACAATTTCTAATTGTAACTTAGATCATTAAAAATGTAAATAAACCAGGAAACTTCACAGATATGAGTTACAGTCAGCTATGGTCAAAGATGAACTCATGGGAAATACAGATGCTGAGATAATTCTTCATATGGCATAGTTAATCTCTAGGCTACGTACCTGAGAACACATAGCTGCATATCACTTAATTTCAGTTAGTGAATAAACCCCCATAGAATAGAATTAACTGAAAAAGGGATAACAGTGAGTAAACAATATTCAGAGAAAGATTACAAGGAAGAAATCAGCAGCTGAAGGACAAAAGAACTCAGAGGTTGCACAGATGTTAATGGATAGTTGGAAAAGCTACCACTTGCACAGCCAGGTAGCAAACTGACAACACATTCAGAAAGCAAATGCAATTACAAACTACTGATATTTATGTTCTGTAAAATACATTTTCAAACATACATATGCATTCCACAGGCATGGGTTGCAATTGGTGTCTCCACAGATGAAACCTATCATTTGTTCACCATTAAAGAGATGTCTAGTAATGACAGTTTTTAAAGACTGAGTGCCACTGAACAGCATTTGATTCTTTAAAAAAAAAAAGAATCAAGCTCTGAATATATTCCGAATTCTGATACACATCTGCATTGATTCTGCTACAAAATCTATTGCAAAACTGGGTGAAAGAAAGATGCTTGGTTTTTGTTTGCTATTTCTGTCCATATCTCATAACTTCCCTTGGGAATGTGACTTCTAAGTTCTCTACCAGCTTTCCCACACAAAGGCTTGTCCTGTGAGAGCAGAATACTTACTCCCCAGGAAAATGCCATCAGGCTGCTCTCTGACCATCATCTGGACAGAGAGGCTGTCTCCCAGATCTGGAGCTGCTCTGGGCTCAACAGGCAGTCCAGCCAGGCCAACACCATACAAAAGGTGCTCTAGTCAGCCTGTGTGCCATGACCTCAATTACTGCATCTCCAGCATCTGGTGCCTCCACACCTATAGTAATACTGGATTATCACTAGAACTTAACAGCCAGATTTCATGGAGAGAAAATAATGAAATTATAGCAAATCAGAAATGTAACAACAGAGCAACTGAACATATCCTATCCCACAGTAACTGAAAAAAAAAAACTAGTTGCGTCCTTGTGACAAGACCCATTTGATACTGAAATAGGATCAGCGTCGGCTCTACATAATAAGAGAATGATGGACTTAAGCAATAAAACTCAAAACAGACCAGGCAATACCTAGATACTGGAAAAATTGCAAAATAGTTCAATTCTCATAAAAGGAGCCATAGTACTACCAGACAAAATATTACTGAGGCATCTCTCCACAAGATGCAAAAAATATATACACTGCATGTGAACATTCTTGCAGCAATTCTAAACCAGGTTGTTTTGCACCATCTACTAGTTTGGAACCAAATGAGTGTTTGGTATTCTTCAGTGAGAACAGAGTGCTATTTCAACCTAACAATACTTTTCATTAGCATGTTTTTCAGCTATACCTGAGGTCTGCCCACATCTAAGAGTACAAACGGCATCGTACAGGGAAGTGATGTGTTTGTACCATCTCACAGCACCTACACAAATCCCCAGTGCAGTAGCAATTTCTTGTTAAAGCTTTATCACATGAAGCCACGGAGGCTTTCTTCATACTGCTCCTTCAACAGCACTCCTTTCCAAAACAGTTCTGATCAATCTCTTCTATTCACCCCAGGACTGTGAGCTCAGCTTCCTTTACACCAGTGGAAAACCTCAAGGAATGCAGTGTTTCCAGGAGTGACCAAGCTGTACAGCACCAGCAAGAAATACATGGAGTCTTAAGACACAGTTATAATGGTTTCCCTGCATATCTCTTCTGAGTGTCATAAATTTTTCTCATTTACTGTACAGGTAATCCCATGAACTCTCAGCTGGGGTACTTCAGCATCACCCAACAGTAAATGAGAGAAGTTTACGACACAAAAGAAATAGGCAGGGGAGCAGTTATAAACGTATGCTAAAAGCATGTGAACCTGGTAGAAGAAACTGAGAACTGGTTTTCAACCTGCTTTAATATTGGTTTAACACTCAGAAGAAAAAGCTTTATTATTTAAGCAAAGTTTAATATGAAGATTATATTAAAGCACTGTTTAAATAATAAAACTTTCTTCTGGTTGTTAGAACTATTTGAAAGATGTCTGAGAAATGTTTTCATGCCTCTGCATTGGCCTCTCATCTGCAAGTGTCACAGATGACTTTGCAGCAAGATGGCAACCATTAGCACTTGGCTGAAATGTATCAGCTGGAATGAAAAAAGCATCAGAACCCCACAACATGTGATGGCCTCCAAATCAACACAGCTAAACCAACATTTAAATAATTCATGGAGAAATACATATGTCATTAGTGGTTCATGCTATCTCTAGCTCACTTTGAGTTGTATGGCTGGACTGGAAGAATAACAAAGTTCCTTTTCCAAGGAGATAGATGCTCACGCAGGGAGTAGCACACTGTATTGACAACATCATAATGCAGCCCCATTGTTTTGCTATGAGAGTAGTTTACTTCAGTAAACAAACAAAAGATTTTCAAAATGAGCTGAAAACAAAACCCACAGAAGCTCTGAATGTTGTGCAAAGGCCTCTCCTCCTTCTTGCCCACCAGCATGAGCCATGAGTCATACCACCATGCTCAAGCAGCACAAGCTGATGGTGCTGGGACTTGGCAGCTGCACCGTACATATTACAGGGGTTTCCTACTTCTGACAGCTCTTGATCAAGCCCATAGACTGAAAGCCTTTTACAGTGGGTGTGCAGGAGGTTGTCAGCCAAGTTCATTCATACAGAATGAAACCAGGTGCGCTCCAGGGTTAGACAGCAATTTGGAAGCACAGCACAGAGAGCTCCCTCTTCGGGCTGTGCTTCCAAACCAAGTGAATCTCAACATGTGTGCACACCTCGTGTAGAAACCTGAGCTCTAAATGACTGTCTGGCTGTTTCTCATTGAGCTTCTTCATCACCACAGCCAGGCACCCAGCCTACCACACAAAAGAGTGCTGGAGACAGATTGTGTCCCAAATCCTTGTTTATCCCTCCAGAAACTCAGCTCATGAATTCCGTGTAACACTTAAGTAATACTGAGGCATTTCTTTCCATACAGATATATATCTATCTACTCTGTCTCAGGGATAATGAGGCAAAGCAGGGACTTGATTTCATTTCCAGTCACAGCATCAATGAGATCAGTACTCAAATGTCCCAGTCACAGCAGTTCTGCTCTGCAGTCAGACTGAAATATGTGTGGGAAACACACGCCAAAGATGACCAAAAATTAAACAAGACCTAATAGAAATCCCATACCTTTGGAAAACGGTATGGAATTGAACAACTTGACCTGTTTAGTTTGTCAGTCAAGATGGTAACTCAATTATGTCATAAGTAACTCCATGGGAAACAAGAAGGATCACTGCAGAATACTTCATCCAGCAGGGGAAAAAGAAAAAGGCAATATAAAATACGTCTAAAATGCAATCAAATGGAGGCACTCTTGAGCTACTTTTGAGCTCCTCAGGCTCACAAGGTAGCTGGCAGCCCACGCAGGGCAGCAGGGTGCTCAACATATAACCACTCCATCAATAGATGGTGTAAGTGCTGAGGTTTTTTAGATGGCTCCAGCTCCGCCCCCAGCGCTGCTGTTCCAGCTACACCCCTGGTTTGTTTAAAGGTCACCAGAGTGTGACTGCTCTTGCTGCAGAAAGGGCAGCACTCCCGCCCCTGGCTCAAAGGAGGCTGAGTGGGAGGATGCTGTTTGTGTTTGCATTCATGCCATGTAGCTCTAATGAGTCACTCTGATTGTCCAGAGTGAGAGAGACATTGCAACATGTTGTCTCAGCTCATTACAGGACCAGTTATAATGAGCCTTTAAACGGCTATAATTGCAGGGTTGCTAACGGACCTGGGTGATGTCTTCCCTGACAGATCTTTCTGTAGGTCAAGTGCTAATGCTGTTGGCAAGTCAAGTACAGATCTAAACACTTTTTCTATAATGAATAACTAAGAGCCAGGCATTACCTGAGTTGGCTGCAGTCACCTGCTTTTCCAGTGAATCCTTATTTTCTTTACATGAGGAAGGGCAGCCAATAGATTCAGAAGAAAACATTTTACTTGGATGGAATTTCAGCATTACAAAGTGTGCAAGAGAAGGAATGAACCTCAGTCCCAAACACAGCACACGATCCAAACATAACCAAAGTGCATAGGGTTTTGTTGTTGTTCATTTCCTACATTTTCCTTCAGTATTTCTCCAGCTATCACTCAGTATCCCAGCCAGGAAGGGGGTCATTTAACTCATGAAACATCCCACCAACAACTCAGAAAACTCACTTGCTGGCAACATGCTTGGTTTTGATCCCTGGTCTGAGGTGGAGCAGTTGGGCATACAGCAGAGCAACAATTTCACTTCATTTAGTGCTACACAAGAAAACCGTGGCAAACCTCACCTGCATTACTTCTCTAACACCTTGCCACAGTCACTGTATTCATTCTTCTACAATATCTCTGGCTAGTTTTGAATGCAGCTGTTCACAAATCTATCAAAACAAACTGAAGTAACAATTTATCTTATTTTCCTCTAATTGAGAGATGTTTTCAACTTGTGGTCAAAGGTACTTTTCCTGACAGGTAAAGCCACAAAATAGACATTTTACAAAGGTTCTTTTACTAGCCTTGTCCAGTTGCTGTTTACAACATCCAAGAACAAGTCACAAAGGTTCTTTTAGAAAAAAAAAAAAGTAATGTTCCAAATCCACAAAAAACTTCCTCAAAATATATGCAATAACTTGCATGAGAACAGAATGAGAACACAAATGTATTGATATTTCTCAAGGATGGGGGGGGGGGG
>VXAB01000046.1:389669-397679 GCA_013399175.1 Odontophorus gujanensis
ACCAGCGTCCTCCTCGATCGTTTCATCGACATGTATCTCTATTTCGGAGAAATGTAAACGTTACTGCGAACACCGCCGTGTGCACGCAGCCGGTAGTTGCGCGGCCGTAACAAACGATTGCAACCATCGAAAAGGGTGAGCTGGTAAAAGAGTGCTACGTTTTGGTCTATCTTCTTTAGCCTTAAATTATATATTAATAAAAAAAATTTAAATGTAAACTCAGTGAACAACAGCCGGTATCGTCACCTTTTTACATAAGTAGTCTTGCTGTTTGTTCCTTACGAACTGAGATAGGTGGGTTGGGTGTCTCCCAGCGTACTTTCCCGTTCCCTAAGCAGTGACTGTACAATAAATCCGCCGCGGGAGCCTCGGGGTATTCCTCCCTCTGCCCATCCCTACCCCCGCCCGAGGGCCCCGTCCCGTCTGGCGAAGAAGCCTACGATTTACGTTCCCCAAACGGAACGGCGTAGCCTTGAACTCATTTCCTGAAAGTTCATTATTAGAATATGACAAAAAATCCAGTGTCTTAAAAATATAAGTATTTCGGGACACTTACTCGAAATATGTAAGAGGCGTATTTTGGTGAGTGCCTACGTGTGTGTGAGTCACACGGGGCCCAAACAAGCAATAGCAAGTTGGATGAGGGCTTCAACTCTTCAGAAAAATCTCATTATGGGAAGAGCGAAGTGGCTCTGTAGGGAGCATTATGGAAATATCTGGGCTTGATTTAATGAGGCTCTTCACATTGGTGGAACATCAACTTAACAGAGAAAAGTCTGCCTGGGGCGTCCGAGTTACCAAAATGAAAATTGGCAATTGAGATGATAAGAAAGTGGCTTTCTTGTGCGAAATCACTTCGGGTAACAGATATAACATTAAATAACATACATTCTATGCACCGAGAACAATGTTTTATGTACCAAGTCTCTTATCTGTCTCTTCTAATGACTTCCCTTAGCGGGTTGTTAGTACTTGACAGCAGGTCTCTGTGCGGGGAACTTTTTTCCAATTCCACATTCAAAGGAGGTCCATCAGAGAACATGATTGGCAATTTTCGTCATAATCTGCACATTATTAGCATCAAAATTGACATGGCAGTAACACCGGTGCTTTTTGATGCGCCTTTCTCCAAGTTCACGGCAGTCCCTCCCGTAGCAGCGGTGCGGAGCGGCGGCTCTCGGTCGCCCGGCGGTGGCTGCGCGGGGGCACAGGCGCGACGTGAGCAATAAATCCGAGCGTGAGACAGAAAGGGGAGAAACGCGCTACGGAAAAAAAAAAATTTGGATTTAGAAAAGCGTCTGTAACGTAAATGCTTCAGGACAACACCTACACCCAGAGAGATTCAAGTATTTCCCAGAGAGCAAGGATTATGGTCTGTGAGAAGCACGAGCTTGCAGAACGCCTCTCCCCACGCTGTCAGTCTCACCCTCCCGTAGCCGGCCCGGCCGCGGCAGCCTCGCGAGCTACCACTCTCCGTACAATACGTATGCGAGAGTTTCCCATTTATTCGAAGTCAAAACGAAATAATTGTTATTATTATTATTATTANGGAAGGGGTAGGGCAGGCTGCCCGTGGCCGCCGCGTGGGTCATCATGTAGGTGTAGAAGCTGGGGTCGGCCGGGTGGGGCCAGGACATGGCCAGGCGCTGCCGCTTGTCCTTCATGCGCCGGTTCTGGAACCACACCTGCGCGGGGACACAAGCACAGCGCGGCCTCAGCTCCGTTCCGCGCCCCGCAGCCCGGGACCAGCGGGCGGCCGAGCCCGGGGGATCCCCGCGGCCCACAGCGAACGTTTCCGCTCCGATCCCCCTCCTCCCCTCCTCCCGGCACCGCGGCTCATCCCTCTCCCCGCGAGCTGAACAGACGCGTTTTCTCTCCCCTCTCCTAGAGACGAGATGTGACGGGGAGAATCAAACAACTGAAGGGACACACGCAACCTTCTCGGCGCGGGGACAGCCAAGGGCCGCTCGGCCGCGGAGCGCCGCGGGGTGCCGGGTC
This sequence comes from Odontophorus gujanensis, assembly GCA_013399175.1. Classification (NCBI taxonomy): domain Eukaryota; kingdom Metazoa; phylum Chordata; class Aves; order Galliformes; family Odontophoridae; genus Odontophorus; species Odontophorus gujanensis. The sequence goes on from VXAB01000046.1 coordinate 391,668, forward strand.
GGGAGGGCTCCGTACCTTGATGGTGGTCTCGGGCAGGTTGAGGGCGGCTGCCAGCTCGCAGCGGCGCGGCCGCGACACGTAGTTCTCGCGGTAGAACTCCTTCTCCAGACGGGCGATCTGCTCGCGGGTGAAGNATCTGGTGAGCGGCGCCTCCTCCCGCTGCTCCGGCGAGGCGACCGCGGCCTTGCCCAGCACGGCGGCCGAGTAGGGCAGGAAACCGCTCTCGGAGCGCTGCGCGCCCGCGGTGCACGGGAAGTCGGCGGCGGAGCCCCGCGAGCCCAGCGCCGAGGCCGCCGCCGCCGCCGCCGCCGTCTGGCTGCTGTGACAGCTGAGGCACGAGCACGGCGCCGATGCCCCCGGAGGACCCGAGCCCGCCGCCGCCGCCGCCGCCGNCGACACGTAGTTCTCGCGGTAGAACTCCTTCTCCAGACGGGCGATCTGGTCGCGGGTGAAGGCGGTGCGGTACCGCCGCACCTGGTCGGCCCCCGCCGCCGAACCGCCCAGCGCGCTGCCGCCGTGCAGGCCCAGCCCGGAGGCGGCGGGGGTGCTGCTGGGCGCCGGGCTGCTCTCCGCGAAGCCTGCGGGGCGAGCACCGGGCTGAGAGCGGCCGGTGGGGCTGACCCCGAGCCGGCCGCCCTGCCCCGCCGTGAGCTGTCAGCGTTACAAATCGCGGCTGTTAACGGGATCGATACGGATGAGGATGGGATTTTTTTTTTTTTTCTTTTCTTTTTTTTTTTTTTCTTTTTCTTTTTTGAGCAGTCGGGCAGTGCGGTGCCTGCAGCCACCGAGCCTCGGGAAGGGTTCGGACCCATTTGGGGCGAAGGAAAGCCGAGCAGCCATAAGGGCGATATTTCTCGCGCGTTCCGTCGAGGCCGCCTTGCTTTCTTTGGCACATTTGACGAAAAAGGCATGCACCGTGCCCCTAAGAGATCCGCGCTCACCTGGCTCCCCCTCCCCAATTACAGCGATAATAACAACCACCGTCCATCACCGCGCCCCGCAAAGCGGAGACAGACGGGGCTGCTGCCTCAGAGCTTCTGCTATAAACAGACGAACAGTGAACAATGCCCAATTACTCTTAAATGGCCATGGAATGGCACGTTGCGTCTACACAGAGAAGGGCAAACGCAGACAAATAAGGGCTGTTTCCTAACTCTTCTCTCTGTCTCGCTAATTTAATATATGTATGTGTAGCTACACATCCACACACATGTATATATACAGCTCGAGAGACGGCCCGAGCTCCAGGAGCTCGAGTTAAAAATAAGGAGAAGGGTTTCCCTAACTCCGGGTGAGTGGGTGGGTGGGTGACGGTGCCCACATCCATCCCGGCCGCATCCCCGCACGGCGATGGATTTGGGCACGCACACACGCGGCCGAACCGCGTCCGGGCTACGGGGACAGCGCGGCGAGCCCCATAATATTTTACAGCCCCGGCGCTGCCTCCGCGGAAGAGAGAGCGCCGTGGGCAGAGGGCAGCAACTTTGTTGGTGACGGCGGTGTCGCCGGGCTCTGGAAACGCGGACGGCGAAGCGCGGGGCTCGCTGGAGGCGAGAGAGGCGAGTTACCTTTGGTGCTGTTCTCCTTGAGCTGGGAGGAAGGCAAGCTGGCCGGGGAGCGCAGCGCCGAGCAGCCCACCTCCACATCGCTGTTCATCTCTGCCTCTTGAGCTACTTCGGGATAAAGGCTGATTTTCTTCCTGCTTTCCGACGGCGGGATTTCGGACGAGACGGTGCTTTCGCTGCTCGGATGCTGCAGGTTGAACAAAGTGTCTATTTCGAATTTGCCTTTGGTGGAGATGTCCCCTATTGCGCCGTGCAGGGAGGAGGAAGTTAGTCTCGGGCTGAGGCGACCACTGTGCTGCGAATTTTCGAGGGCCTCCAGCACCGCATTTCCAGCTGAGTCTGACAAATTCGAGAGCCTTTTGCCAGCCGTAGGGCTGTGCAGCCCTCTCTCCATCAGGATCATCTCTTTTCTTATTCTTTCCATCATCTCAGCTTTATAAAAAATGTCAAAGTTGCAGGGCTGGTCCTGTACTAATGATGAGCTGCGGCAGGGGCTAATTCACATTCAGCCCGGAGAGTGTCTCTAAATATTATTATCTCTTTTTGAGGGAGGCGTAAAAACTGTGGGATGCCAAAGCGAGGGAATGACTGGTCAAAATGACCCATACATCCTTTCTAGCCCGAAATGTCATTCATCAAAAAGTAGCGCTCGTCATTAAGGTACGAATGACGCTGTTCGAATAATCATTTATTGTAACAGGTTTATAAGCAAATAAATACAAGCTCCTGTCAGTGGATAATGAAGGCGGCTTCTGAGCAGACAAATATATCCAGGTGGAAAGAAAGAGAGACAAGAAGTGAGGAGCAAAGCTCTCGTCCTCAGCTTGATCAGATCCTGCTTGAATTGCTCTGGGGTTTGGCCTCTGGGGTGAAATTGACAGTCTGATTAATAAAATGAGCTGTGCAACATTTCCCCCTTCATTTAGGTGCATCATTATGCTCTGATTTTTGTTTTGTTGCCTTTTAGGTCCTAATGATGCAGCTTCTTTCTCATTTGTTCTCGGACAGAACCACACGCTAAATGTTAGATAATGCTTTTCTTTATTATTAGCTCAGAGGTGGATTAAATCGCGATGCGCGGAGCCGCCGGCAGAAGAGCAGCGGGGCGAGCATCTCCGCCGCTGACACCTCGTTACTTTTCCCTCCCATTTTCCGACAGCATTCGTACTTTTATGCCGGAATTTCTCCGGCACCCCCACGCACCCCTCACACCCCAAGCCTTGCACTGGGATTCGACGAGCTCGCTGCTGCCGGCACACCGCGTTTCGGGCGCACCTCCAGCAGCCCCCCGCAAATTGAAATAGCAATTAGCATCCCTGATTTCTAATAGATCACTTCGTTGCGTTCTTACGTACGATATTCTTTCTACTTCCTGCAACCCTATCTACCGACGAAGCTGCCCTGTGGGACAGCGCTCGCTCTGATAGTGGGGAAAAGAGCTCGAAGAGTACGAAACGCAGCCGCGCAGGCAGCGGGTTCCTCTCTCCAGCCCTTCTTCCCTCCCCACCGCCCATTTAAGAGCATTTATTATGGCAAATAACAGAATAACCGATGCGCGGGCATTGTCCCCAACCGGGACTGAACCCTCCCCGGCCCCCCTGCATTACCTGTGGCTCCGTGAGCTCATCGCTCCGTTCCGTACCGCTGAGGGGCTACGGGCTGCCACGCTCCGCACCCGCGGTGCTCGGGAAGTGGCCCTTCAGCGCTAACTTTGCCCGTAATAATGACGCTGATGGCGACCATTTAAACGAGGATAGATCCTTTGTCGTTAGCATCTCCGGAGCGCGCCCCGATAGCTGCCCGGCCTTTATCCTCGCCGTGTTTTCCACCCCCACCCCCCTCGCCGCATCATCCTGTGGTTAGACCCCGAGAACCCGAGGGTTTGGTGGCCCAACGCGAGTCGAATTTTTTGCGAGCTGAGCTGCTCCCAGTAATGTCGGTCTCACACATCTCCTAAGTTCTGGTGTTCTTGCGCATGATTCATAGCTCGAAAATGGGATACTTGTCAGATTCTTTTTAATAACGTGTGAAAGTCTCCCTAAACATTCCATGAAATATTTAGGAAACATTCTAGGCGTTGTTTGCAAAATCCACCCTTCCATTAATGACCATTTCATGTCAGCCCTTTGAAATGTGGATTTCGCCTGTGCTGTGGTGTCCTGCGTTTTACAGCCCCAAAACCAGACTAAAGTCAATAGCGACTTTTCCTCGCCCGCGGGCCGCTGCGGCGGGCACAGGGCCGGGCGGACGCCGGGGCGTTGCAGCGGGACGGGGCTGCGCGCAGCGGGGGGAGAGGGACGGATGTACCGCCGGTACCGCGAGCCGGAACCCCGCAGCCGCCCGCTCGGCCCGGCGGAGGGGGAGCAGGAGGCGGAGCGGAAGCGTGCGGCGGGTTTATTGCTGTCGTTTGGCGCCCTCGTCTGTTTTCTTACACGCGGTGACGGGGGAGCATCTGCCCCGGCCTTCGGGGATACCGCCGCGGGGCCGCCCTGATGGACGCGGGCTGTACCCCGAGCGCGGCACCACGCGGGGATGGGCTGCAGCGCGAGCCGAGCGGCGGCGGTGCGGGACCGGCGGGTGGGAACGGGAGTGTGGGGTCCCGGTGGCCTTCTGTTTCATTTTGGACCTTTTAAGTAATTCCGATGCCCTCGTTTACGTGCAGTGCCCCTTAAATGATAACGACGTTCATATGCAGGGAAACAACGTGTCCTAATAACCTTTCGCGAAGAATCTGAGCAACAAAACCGTGCCCCCGTGCAGTCAGTAACTTACACCAGCAACCCACAAACAAACCGCTCATCTGAGATTTACTTTCCCACTGCACTAGGAGCATTTACCGACCCGATGTTTCCCTTTCTCAATTTTTTTTCCCCGAAACGACAGCACAACCTAAGGAGCCTCCTGCCTTACACCGATATTATGGGCAAACGAGGAGGAAGTTGCAGAGCGCAGCAAAATAGGCAAAGTTTACTCAGTTGTTCCTGTGAGTTTAAAGAGCTGCTCAGGCCTGGGGCCAAACTTTTTATTTTTACCTTGAAAGTTATTACTCCAGGCATCAAAGAATATTTTCAGTACGCTTTTATTAAATCTTAGCCTGGAAGAAAACATAAGGTCACTCCACTTAATTGGAACGCGGCTCGCAGCGAGCGTTCAGGGCCAGAAGGACAGCGCGGACGCTGACTTTCCCTTCCTCCGCAGGTCTCAGCGGCCGCGCAGCATCTCCGCGCCCCGGCCCGTGGCAGCGCAGAGAGCGGGGCATCGTGGGGTGCTCGGAGCGAGGAGCCCCGCGCAGTGCCCGCGGCGGGCAGCGACAAGAGCGGCGGCGCCATCTGGCGGCTCTGCGCGGCTTTGCGCGGGCGCTGCGCGGGGCGGAGGCTGCGCTCTGCCCTGGGTCGCTGCCGCCCGCCTCGGTGCGACGCGCACCGCTCCGCCCGGCGCTGCTCCCCCAAGCCCGTAGGGAAGGTCGGGGCGCTGCGAGGTGGTCGGGTCCGTACTCCGAAGCGGAAAGGGCTGCGTCGTGTCCCCGAGTCACACGGGGCCTTCAGCACGGTCGCGCCCCGAGGCACGCGGGTTGCGGTGCGGCGGAGCTCGCTTTGCCGGGTTCGTGGTTGCGCGATCGCTTCTGCGGCAGGCTCTGCAAACAGACGGGCTCCAATTTACACGATAAAGCGGGGCTCCGTCCGAAACGCCGCTTGGTGAGAGTTTCTGTTCATCCCGGCGAGCTCTTCCGGGCCGGGACACTGTGGGTCCCGCTGTGCTTCGGGCCACGAAGGGCCCGAAGCGACTGCGCTCATCCGACGGATCGAGGTCGGCTCCCGCGAGGGGTCCGACGGAACTTCTCCGCCCTCGGAACGGATTTTTTAATTTTTTTTTTTTAACGCTGAGGTAAATAAAGAGATGAGAGTACCTTAAAAACATTGAGAGTAATAAAAGAGATGGATGTACATAAAGAGATGAGAATGCATAAAGAGGTGAGGGTAAGCAAGAAGATTAAGGTACTTAATGAGAAAAAGATGCATAAAGAGATGGGAGTAAATAAAGAGACGAGATGCTGCCGCTCAGGTTTAGAGAATAAACACCACTTTGACAATTTTCTCCGCATTGCTGTTAAATCTTTTCATTCCGGTAAGTGCCTTGTTTTGAAGGATTAGGAAAACGAAAAGGCCATCCGTACGGGTTAACTATTAAAAGTGCACGTAACAGTGAGTCTGTGGGGAAAGTTTGGAGGAAATACAAATAGACTGTATTTTCTTCGCTTGTTCTCTCCGTTTTCCTAGACTACATAATGTACACAATAAACAGAAAAGATGTGTATTTCTGGAACAAACGTTTACAAGAGATGCAACTTCGAAAGTCCCAGCTACCAACAGAGCTCGAGCAGACCCCAGCTCCGTTAGATCATAGCAAAGGTATTTGAGGAAATGAGATAATTTGGAGGGGCGAAGGG
>VXAB01000047.1:0-44490 GCA_013399175.1 Odontophorus gujanensis
AAGGAAGACTCGCAATCTGTGATGTAATTAAAAAGCTATAAGAAATCTATTTGAATGTTATTATAAATGCTGTGCTAATAGAGAACCCACTTTCCATGTCTGCATAGAAATAAACCAGCTGCCTCCACTAGAAAAGGATGGAGATTATTGTTATTCTGTCTTGACTCAGAAACAACTGACATTTCCCTTCTGGTAGAATTTTAAATATATATACAGGGAAAAAAAATAAAATAAAATAAAAAAAAAGTTAAACTTTTCATTTTTCAGAAACACTCAGAGAAAGTAGACTTTCCTTTGCTTTTTTGTTTTTTCAAAACCTGCTCTTCACAGACATATATATATACATATATATATCTGACTGTTCAGTGCAGCTCTGTACACCTGATTATACAGAATATAACATTTGTGTTCTGCTCAAAAAGAGGAGTCGTCTCCATGTGGGTTTGAAGACAAATACCAATCAACCTGACAGGCAGAAACAAGCACATATTATGCTGTATGCTAATGTGTCCTAATTTCCTCTTCATATAAAATGATGGATATTGGAAAAAATCACAGGAATCTATACCATTTTTCAATTAGAAGGGTAACTTTACAAAGGCACTGCAGTGAGTGGTGCATCCAGTAAAAGAATAGAGTTAAAAGATCAATATAAATTACCGCAGAATTTATGTAGCTTCAGGATACACCTTGAGTACTGTGATCAGTTTTGGGCCCCCCACTACCAGAAAGACATTGACATCCTGGACTGTGTTCAGAGAATGGCATCAATGTTGTTCAATTTAAAGTAATGCTGTAAATTTACTAAATGCAAGAAGCAGCAAATAATGCACCTATTTTTCTCATCAACTGAATATTAACAGTTTCCATGTATTCAAATTCTAGCACTTTCTCTAGGTATCACTGCACAAAATTAGCACAGAAATAAAAACTTAATCTGTTTACAAACTATACATACTCTGGAAAAACTCATAGAGGTTGAGAAACCAGATATTATGAAGTATTTAAGTACCCAGTATCATGGAGATTAACTGTGGTTCTATTCTTAATGAACGCTATAGGGCTACTGTCAATGATTCTGTAAGAACAGGACTTTGAATGAAAAATGATCCTACTGAATGGTCACCAGCCATAATCTGCATTAAGATGCCACATAAATCAATTTATTAAAATCCTCATAGAGTCTTATTATTCTTATTACACAGAAGTGTAAATACAAATCAAATCTGAGCATAACATTGTTGGAATAATAAATTAAATTTCATGTTAAACAAGCTCTTCTGTTTCTGTTTCTTTGTTTATTCTTGTGTGTTTTTTCAATTTTAAATTTGCATACTCTCAACTTCCAGGCACTGATTCCACCTGCAATATTCTTCTGCCTTCCACAATCTTACACCTCAATTACAGTCTTTTAATCTTCCCTAAGATATATTATCTAAAGGAAAATGGCTTTGCTGCCTGCATAGATGTAAATCAGTTTATCTCCCATCTCCAAGGGTAATTATTAGTTTCATTATATCTTCCTTTCAGCAGATGGGTAAAACAAACATTTTTTTAAGGAGAATAAACATCTTTTTGATCTCCACCTCCAGGAATATGTTCATTATCTATGTAGATTATCTAGTTAAAATTAAGAAGAAATACTAGTTTTCCTCATATTAAGTGAGGTACATACAGTGGATATAGTCACTTCCAAGCCAATAACCCCAGATGCCCTTTCCCATCAGTGAGAAAACCAGATTCTCCTAAAGTGCAATTCTTCTCCCCTAAAATAGACATCTGAACTCAGTCAGCTGAACTGTGCCCTAAAAGCACCTCCATCAACAATAAATGGAAGCTAGGGGAACAATCTGATATGGAGATATCTATAGAGGAGACACGCAGTTATGAGAAATTAATTCCAACCAGCTTCTGAAGAGAACGATTGGTTTAGAAAGAAAAAGTACTAAATATTCTAAAAGTATTTTTTTCTGTGTGTCAAAAATGAGGACGCTTAATCAAGAGTCTTTATTCCTTGGTGAAATAAATGAAATTCCTGGTTTCTCAGTAGAAATTTTTTTGGAGAGAATAGGGCAGCTCAGCAAAGGAATTTATTATGGCATAAAAGGTCAAGATGTTAATGCAACTAGGTGTTCTAAAAATATTGTTTCAAGGTGGAAACATAGAATTATCAGAATTATTACTGATGTGATCAACTCACTAATAGTTTTCTTTTTTCTTTTTCTCCACTCCATATTAGAGACTGCTTTAACAATGACAATAATTAGATTCAATTAATGGGGAATTAATATAAAATAAATATGTGGATATTTAGGTTTCCAAGAGCAATTTACTTTAATTTCTGTTTTGTTGCAATAAATATTATTTTTGTAAGTGAAGCCATTCTTCCTTAGGTACAAACATCTCATATCAGAATCTTCCAAGACTTAAGTTTTTCTTTTTAATTATTGTTTCTTTTATTTTTTTAAATTCTTTGACTATTTCATTTTGATTTTAGGAGTTGTCTTCATATTTAATTTACGTAACTAGTATTTAAGGTTTTGGTTTCTTTTGACTCCAAAACAAAAAAATAATTAAAAAAAACTTTTTTTTTTTTTTTAACATGAAATACCTGTAAGATATCTAAATTAGGTATATTCAGATTTACTGCAAGATATATATACATATATATAAAAGAAATCAGCAATTTTATATACTCATAGAAGTTCAAATGTTAAGCAGAAAAAAAAAACAAATTATCACTTGGGGTGGAATAGATATTTATAAATGAAAATTCCTTCCTTACAGAAACTAATGATGTTAATTTAAATATGAAACAAACACACAAACAAAAAATTATTTTGTTGTGAATCTCTAAAAGGGAATTGGATGACATATATAGAACTGAACTAATAAATTTAAAACAATGATATGAATTGGCATGTAGTGCAGAAAATTGGATTTTGTCATTTTAATTAAATGCACTTTTTGATAATTGTGATAGATAAATATTGTTGATGTCCTATATTTGGACTTCCACAAGACATTTGTCATGATATTATGAGGTTTTTAGTTTCATAACTGCATATGACCATAATTCTGAATACAATCATAGTCGATAAAAGAATAAAAACAAGATTAAATCCCACAACCTAAAAGACACATATTCTATTTAAAACTGCTTAAAATGTAAGTCTAAATATATATTGTTAATATTATGGAATTGTATCTGAGAACTTGTGCCTCCTTTGAGTTCATCAGAGAATTTTCTTCCTCTGAGCTATACAGAGTTTTTTTAAGAATGACTGGGCAGAGATATTATCACTGTGAATACCCATTGGTGGCATGTGAGGAGGGAGAGCAGTTAATGAGAAATGCTATAGAGACTTTGGTTTCAGTAAAGCAATATCTATTCCAATATGGCCAAAGGCCATGTGTATAGAAATAGAGAATGTAAACTACACTAATGGTATGGGTTTGCTAACCTGGGATATAGTAACTCTGAAAAAGACTTAGGGCCATTGTGGATAATCAACTAATAATGAGATCCCTAGTGACACTGCAGTCAAAAGGAATAATGGATATAAACATGGAATAGTGAGTAGGAGTTATGAAATTATAATAACTCTGCTTTTGACAATAATGAAACCATTCCTGGAATAATTTGCCCATTACTGTTATTAATGATATAAGAGAGAACCTAAAAACCTGGAAAGGATTGACAGGGGGGGTAAAAGGAATGACTGTGGAGATGAACATGAGGCAGTCCATCTTTTCAGTTCACCAAGGAGAAGAACACAGTGGCTTGCTGGTGTCTCTAAATACCAGTGCAGAGCACAGAAAGTCATAGAATCACTAAAGTTGGAAAAGGTCCAGTATCATCATCTAGTCTACCTATCAACCCAAGTCAACAGAAGTCCTTTCAATCCAGAATACTAAAGCAGAATACATCCAGTAATGGAAAGTAAAAATAAATTCATCAAGAACAAAGGCAAAATGAATACAGAAGTAAATTAGTCAGTGGAATCACAAATACTGGTAAAGAATTTTTCATCGTGAAGTCCTATTATACAGCAGGACTGGATATTTCCTTCATAAGGCACCATATGCTATGTTTCAGTTCTGACTATTGAACTTAAGGCAGAGATTAGTACATATTGTTCCTATAGTTTGAACTTTTCATAAAGCAAATGTTCCCTGAAGTCCAGTAAAATCTATGAACAGTGTTTAGTGCTAGTTACATGTTGCAGAGAAAATTAGTTGGCACTTCCACCTTTCCTTTTGGAAGTGTGCCTCTTGTAGTGAACAAAAACATCCTTTGAACTTTTATGAAAGACTCCAGCATCTCAATTTCTTACAACTTGTATACGCATAACTTAGAGAAGTCATGAGTACATGGCGGTCAGGCTCTCAGCATCAGGCAGTTTACAGGGTGCACAGTTTGAATAGCTTTGGTCCTGGTGTCCTATATGCACATGTAAGGGGATAGCTGCCTGAGCTCAAGAACAAGAAGATCAATGTGAAAACTGTGGTGTGGCATATCCAATTAGTAGGTCTGGCAACAAACCTCAACAACCTAGGAACACACTGAGACTAATGACTCCTTACTAAACAGGGACCTTAAGTATGCTTGCCTTAAACTAGGACTGACTCAAATGTCTACTCCTACGTGTAAGGGGTACAGGATATGGCCCCTTGATGAAAGTTTGCAATAAAGAAAATACCAGCAGATACAGCTTTGAAGGCTACCATAAGCCATTACCATTTAGAATGTTATTTAGAGAGACTAGTCTGAACTCAAAAGATATCACTCTACAATTTCCTTGTGATTCTAGTGCTTCATTTCCAGTGCTTTTCCCCAGGAGACTGAGCCTGAATTGTATTCCAGTGGCAATTCAATAACTAGAACACAAGCTGAGTCTTATTTTTGAAAATTAACATTTAACTTTAATTGTTCCTTCCCACACTACTTTGGAAATTATTCCTCTGTGCAAACTGAATGTGAATGGAAAAGGTCATATACAATTGTAGATTCTGAAAAGAAAAGGAAAGAAAAGAAAGGAAAAGGAAAGGAAAAGGAAAAGGAAAAGGAAAAGGAAAGAAAAGAAAAGAAAAGAAAAGAAAAGAAAAGAAAAGAAAAGAAAAGAAAAGAAAAGAAAAGAAAAGAAAAGAAAAGAAAAGAAAAGAAAAGAAAAGAAAAGAAAAGAAAAGAAAAGAAAAAAGAAATAAGAACTCTAGCTTTAGTTTATCATCTTGTCTTCATCTTAAAAATAGCAATAGAAACAAAACAAACATTGTCTTCTTGCCTGCTTTACATTAGAACTATACAAGGAAAGTTATACTGTTGTCTGTTGCTTTGCTGAAACGAAAAATAACCAATTTACTCCTGTGTGGTTCAGAGGAAAATAGCCTTGAGAAAATGTTATTGATGTAGTATATTTATGTAGGGTTGCAAGACAAATTATACCATCAGCAAATAAGGTCAGAGTATCAGACTGAATTACTGGCAAAAATAGGTTGCTTGCAAAGGACAAAGGTTGTTTTAACTGCATATAAACCTTGAAGCCAGATGAGAAAAAATAATAATAGACTCAGTGTGGAATGTAATATTTTAAGGCTTCCCAAAACCCTAAATGATTTTTCTATATGAATATTACTTTTTAAGGAAGGATGAATAATGTTGCATGAGTGGATATCTGCCTATGATTTTTTGGAATCTGTTTAAGTGTCTTCTGTGAAGTACAGTGCAACATCTTCAGTCACCGGACTTTGGACTTTAAAAAAGGAAAAGATTGCACTTATAGACCAGTTTCTTATTCTTTTTCACACTGCCCTAAAGAACTGAATGCAGTTTTCAACAGTGAGGGAGATGGAACCCAACAGTTAATGCTGGACAACCTGTTTAAACACAGGTATATACACTGTACATAAGAGCACAGTATTTAGCTTCTAACAGCAGAATTCAATTTCTGGATTCATGCCTTATGTAACTCCTCATCTGTCTGAAACATGTTTAACACAGCTTTTGGTTTTATCCGGGGCTGACAAAGCCTGCCAGAAAATACTTATTCATTCTTACTACTCTTGAAGTTTTTCAGTTGTTCATAAAAACGAGCTTTGAAGGTCTATTCCTACACTGGTTCTGGGCTAGCCATAATTACAGCATCAGTTCTTAAGAAAAAAATAAAACAAAACAACAAAAAATGGTCATATTAATTTGATAGATCATCTTTAAATAAAGCTATGTTCATTATTTTCTTTCTTTCTTTATTTTTTTTAAAGGGTAACCACGTGGCTAGATATATCCTGGGCATTTCTTGCTCTCATACTCATGTTTTTCAGTTATTGGCAACGATGAAACTTTTTGGAGAAGGGTTCAGAGTGGACATCTTTCCGTTTTTGGAGTTGTCCTAACTGCTGAGGCAGCACAACAAGTTGCCATTCACCCACTCATTTTCCATTCTGCTGACCCTGAAACCTGTTGTAGCCAAGTACCTGAATTTTGGTAGGATGAAGGGATAAAGTCCTCTTCTGCACTGACATAAACAAAGCCAGGGCTCTGTTTACAGCACTAATAATACCTCAAGTCCATCTGCCTGCAGCAACCACCACAAGAGGATTTTTCCTGGGGACAGCTAATTGGAGTGGCCCAGAATAGAGACTGGGAATATGCCATCCCTACACATGCAATTAGTGTAAGTCCTTCATCAAGCTCAGACCTCAGCTCAAGCACTTGGGTTGCACCTGGACAGTGGTTCAGCTGTGTGAATACTGAATGGTGAGACCCTGCCCTACCAACCATGAGCCTAGCACCTCCTATGGATGTCAATAGCCTCAGTGAGCAGTTTTGAAACATAAGCAATTAACAACTATTCTTTTGAAACAAAGATTTTCTCTTTTGAAACCTTCAAATATCACTGCGGAGCTAAACTATTCTGACAGTAAATTTCTGCAATATGGTCACTGATGTTAAACTGACAGTTACAGCTGCTTTCTCATATTTTACACTGCTCATTTTTAGCTTTGCAAAACTTTAGTATCTAATTTCACCTCTTACTTCCTGAGGATGTACAAAACTTTACCATTCTGCTTCTGCTTTCCCAAATGTTACTTGCTGAATAATATAAATGAACATTCGTGTCACTTGTATCTTAAGAGAAAAAAAACACAAAACAGTTCTCTGTGAGGAGGAAGAAGAGGAGGTCTTTAAGCAGTGAGATGGGAAGGAATTGTTTTCTTTTCACAGGAGGCAGATATACACTTCATAACTTTCACAAAAGAAAGAAACCCAGAAACCTCTGATGTGGGTCAGGAGTTAAAACAGTAGCTTGCTAGACAAGATTCCTCGATTACAAACATGGTCTATCTGTAGTTCCTATGTTAGCAGCAAATAAACTCTTTTTGGACCCAGTTCCAGCAACTGTTAAAGATAATTTATGGCTATGTAACTAAATTATTTGGATGCAACCACTTTCATGTTACAACAGTGAAAGTTAAATCAAGATGTAATTGCTGCCTCAGTTAACCAAGCAGATTCAATCCACTGATTAGCATTACGGGAGAAGTTACAGCTGGAGTTCATAATTTATTTTGCTTAAAAAAAAAATACAGTTTTTTTAATAAACAAAAAAGTATAGGATTTTTGACACTGCTGTCAGATGACAAGGTTTGACTTAAAGAGAAATGTGTTGGACTCCTGGACTGATAGAACGCATCATTTTGAATTCAGTGGTGTTCACAATGCATCATTTTGAGACGTTGTGTCTTCAAGCTGCATGCCATTTTATCACCTCTGGGCAACATAATTCGAGTCTACTTTCTTGACTGTGAACCTCATAGGTGCCTGTGGTGCTGAGCTAAAAGATCTGAGGTCACACAGCACTGTCCTCCACCACATTGCATGCAGAGGGGAACTGGATAAGGTTGAGGATCTGTTCTGTTACTGCTGCACAGAAGACAGCATCAAGAGGCAACCCAAATTAAAATGAAAACATGGCTGAAATGACACATTTTGGAGCAGTTAATCAAAAATTGTACGTTTTAATTCAATAATGTCTAGCTATTCCCTTTCAGCATTAATTCAATCTTGTAAATTTTAAAATGCAGTCTGTCTGTGGAATGCAGAACAAGCTAAGTCCATTTCCTAGAGGTTTGTTTCTTAAATTGTCTGCCTCAAAAAATCCTTAATGTCTTCCTCACTCCATAAGGATCTACATGACCTTTGAGGTCCCTTCCGACCTAAGCCATTCCATGATTCTATACATCCCCACATATATGCCCTATCATCTTCCATCTGTGACTATTCATTTAATATCTATGCACTAAATTGTGTTTGTTCCCACTTTTCCTTGAGGGAGGACTGTTGCTTGGCAGGGAGAACTTGTATGTGTGATTAACCATGGGATCCCAGAAACAAACGAGTACTGAGTTCATACTGCAGTTCATTTTCTCACTGGCACATTGACTTAAATTCTTTCTACAAACCTAAATTAAATGTATAGAAATTTAATATCTCCAAAATCTTTTGCTGCTGTAACCAAAGAATTCAAGTGCATTCAGGACAGAAAATTGGTTAAAAACATAGAGTGTTTCTCTGACTTTAGAAGGCTTTTATTACCAAAACAGGCAGAGAGACGTGACAGAAAATCACTCACTGACAAACAGTTACTTTTTTTTTTTTTAATTTGAAGTGTTGGGATGCTCAGTTTGTTTTTACAAATTAAAACAACGTTGGGTAAAAGGAACATTAGAAGGGTCAAGCTTTTATTTTTACTGCAGCTTCCACTAATTACCACTCAGATTGGTTATCACTTCTAAGTGTCTTGATGGTAATGGGACCAATTTTAGCACACTACCAGTCTCCTCAGCTGCATGTTTCCTGGAAAAGAGTGAAATATTTCACAATGGAGGAATCTGGCCTTTTCTGGAAAAATAATTAATAAAAAAATGCCCGGGTAGCAGGTGGACTATGCCTCTTGATGTGAAAGCTGCTGTCTCATTTGCTTTATTAGCTGCAAGAACTTGTCACTGCAGAATATGAAAGTGCTATTTAATATATTTACTTTCCAGGTAAGTAGGTAAGTGCTTCACAAATTTTACACATGGCAAAGTAAAAGTTGACAGACTGTCAGCAAGATATTTAAACTTTTGAATGACTAATTTTCAAAATGCCAGGCTCAGGTGTCTGTTAAAATTAGCCTTGTTTTATTATCATTAGTACTATCATTAGCATTATTATGATGATAATGACCAGACACCTGCTTAAGCAGCAGGCTAAATTGTATTTGTCACTCTTAAAATAAACACATAAAAGAAAATGATTTTATGCCTATACTGCTCATCATCTCAGAAGGAAACAAGAGTCCAAACTGAGATGTGGACAGGGTGACAAGCTACAAAAGAACAGGACCAGAACTCTGTAATGTTTCCAATTGAGAATCCTTAGCTGGAAACACAGAAAGGAAAGATGAGGGACATGGTTTAATGGGCAAGGTGGGAATTGGTTGATGGTTAGACTAGCTGGTCTTAGTGGTCTTTTCCAAACTTAAGTGCAGCATTAGTGATTTTATGATATATTTGCATACTCAATCTGGGAGTTGCTATTATATTAAATGTATGTATACCTTTATAGATGGGTGTATATATACATGAAGTATGTATTATGCAACTTCATGGCAGTTTACAAGGAATTCTGATAAAATATCAGAAGGAAAGCATGAGGGTGCTCTTTTGAAAGTGTGCTATGTAACTGTTCCAGGTGAACGTTTATAGCTGGTAAATAAGGGATAGTGAGTTTGTGGTAAACCGTGAAGCACCTTGAATCTGAAGTTTTATTTTAATGCTATGAAAGAGCAAATGAAGGAGTGCTGATAAGGGAATTGTGACAGTACAAAAAAAAAAAAGCGCATCACTTCAAGACAAGGCTAAGAGAAGCAATATCTTTCATGAAAGCCAAAGAATGACTACCTCAGAAAACCAAAAATGAATCTGTAATTTAAGTATTTGAGCTCTGAGAGATACAATAGCAGCCTACAGGTTTTTGAAATGGAAGGGCGGTGAAAAATGCGGTTACTCAAGGTGGATAGGGAATATCAGTTCCTGGAGATTTGTCAGACTGACCTAATCTGGTTTGATGATAGTCCCAGTTTGAGTAGAAAGTTAAACTAATGACCTTCAAGAACATTTCTATGGTTGATAACTATGGTTTTTCCAAGCCAGTGCCACTTCACAGTAACTTCATACCTCTTCACAATATTTCTGAGCTCATTTCCAAGTAAATATCCTTTCTTGGTGGCAACATTCATTATTACTGAACTTTTCAAATGCTCCTCTTTTGCTCCCTCTTTCTTCTGCTATCTCTGTCTAATTTTTAACATATCGAGAACCTCACACTTTTGCGTCTTATTTCTCAGATAAACTCTAGTTTCTGCACCACTATAGCAGTGCATAAAGCCTGGAAGTTCTTCAGATTTCATCAACTGAGATTTCTCCTGGCACTACAACATCCCTAGCTGGCACAGTGTCAATGAACATTTTTAATTATGGGACAACTGCAAAACACCCGTGCAGGGAACTTACATCTGCACTGATTTAAAGTGGAAGTTTGGGATACTGAGTAATGATCAGAGAAAGAAATGAATGAGTTGATTCTTTAAGTCTGAGCATTTGAATGCATGATTAGACCTCCCTGTTGGAGATAATAAAGAAACACACCTTTTGTGACCTATTTACAAGGGAAAAAGAAAAGAAGAGGCATGCAGGAGGGTATCTGATAGGATGTGATTAAATCTTCAGGGTTTATGTGTGTGCAAAACTATTAGGAAATTGTCTAATAGCATATAAAACATGTTAGCTGTGAGATCAGATTCACGACTGACTACTAGCTTAGGAGTCACTCCCATTCAGCTTTAAGTAGTACTCTGAGAGAGTGAAAAGGTGGAGCATGAAACTTGGAAATGAAACTCAAAAATGAGAGAACAATACTCTGACATATAGAAAGCTGAGATTTGGATTTCTGCACTACCCAAGGAGCACAATGGCCTCTCAGAGATTTCTGTCCCCAGAGGCAAATATTTCAATTTACACCAGGCTTCAAGAAATGATTCAGTAAAATATCACAAAGCTTCTAAACCCTCTGGGGCTGATTCAGACACCAGAAGAACTCCCATTGGGTTCAGGGAAAAAGAAGGTGATAATTAAAAGAGAAAGTTGGGAAGCAATGTAAATTTATTGCAAATGTCTGATGTTGGGAAAAGTGCAGCATTAGTAGCTGAAAAGTATATGAAATCTTACCAATGGTAATAATCACCTTATTTCACCAGAAGATATACAGAATGAACAGAATTATTTACTTCCTATGCTAATCACCCATGTCAATAAGCACAATTCTTAAAAATCTATTTCTTGAAGAAACACTTCAAGTGATGTCATGTGCCAATGTGATTCAAAGACTTTAAAGCATCTTCTCTTTTCTATCCCGGAGTTGACAGAAAAATGGAGTCCCATCTCAGAGATGTACGATCTATCTGTAGCAATTAAGTAAAAGTATTTCAGTGTCAATGAATGGCCACTTCAAATGACTGAAATTCTCCTCCTCCCAGTGCTGCAGCAGCTACTGAGAAATAGTAACCATACCCATGGTCGTGACGATGATGGTAGTGATGAGTGATGTGCTAAACTACAGAAAAAAAAGTTCAACTAATGAAATTTGCCAAAGCAGTAGTAAAGGAACTATAAGAGCTTTCCATATAAATAAAGCTATTTTTTGCCAGCTGAGGTGGCAAAAATATTTAAGGAACAAACTATTTTTCCCACTTTAGACTTCAGGAATGCCTTCTCAGTCTTGAAGTATTTGGTATTGCAGAAAATTGCTGACTTCAGGGGAAGGTATGTTTATTTTTTCAGGTATGTTCCTGTGCTTATCAGTACATCCCATAGTTGAGATCTAAGCAGTAGAAATTAGATAATTTTCAGCTCAGGAGCAAGGTGACAGAACAGGTCTCCAATAAGAAATGTAAGAAGGAGAGCAGAAAATATCAAGGGGACTAAAATCCCTGGGAATGCTACAAGATCCTAAGCTGTTTTAGGACAGAGCTTGATCACTGTTGCAGGACATCCATTTCTGCATTCTGTCAAAATTCTGGTAAATCCTAGAATCTTCAAAGAATTCCTTTCTTCTGAGTGGTGCTAGATCAGGGAGAGAATAGAATCTGAAATACAACAACAGAGAGTAGCAAGTAGACTACCACAGATCCTGACTGGAGTTCATTCCTACTGGCATCTTTTGTCTTTAAATGGTTGTTAGATGACCTTGGTGTTTTTTCCAAGACAGTGCCACTTCACAGTAACTTCACACTTCTTCACAATCTTTCTCAGTTCATTCAAGTAAATATCCTTTCTTGGTGGCAATATTCATTATTACTGAATTTTTCAAATGCTCCTCTTTTGCTCCCTCTTTCTTCTGCTATCTCTGTCTAATTTTTAACATATCGAGAACCTCACACTTTTGAGTCTTATTTCTCAGATAAACTCTAGTTTCTGCACCACTATAGCAGTGTATAAAGCCTGGAAGTTCTTCAGATTTCATCAACTGAGATTTCTCCTGGCACTATAACATCCCTAGCTGGCACAGTGTCAATGAACCCTGCTAATATACCATCAATCCTCACTGGCCCTGGAGAAAGAAGAGTGCCGGGACTTGGCCAGAATACTACTGTGCTTGGCTTATTCCCAGCTGGAGTTGTTTAAAACAACCCCCAGGCTGCTCTAGTGTATGCCAAAGACAGCTTGAAAGTCAGCAAGATGACTCCCTGAGCCACCCCACTTCCTGCACCTTCTGTGCTTGGTGGGCTCTGGGCACATCAGGCACTGGGGGGTCAGGCAGTGCCTCTGATCCGCTGCCACCAGCAAACTTCACCACCATTCAAGCTCCCAGTATACCTCTTGCTGTCAGGTAGTTTCCCTTTATTGTACGTGAGCAGACTGAGTCCTGTAGGAACTGGAAAGACTAGAATTCCAACTTCCAGATACCCGTAGCATTCTTTGTGCTGATATGCATTGAGTCACTTTAGAAATAAAATTATGCCTTGAACTTCACACATGGCTAATACATGTGCGTATACAAACCACAAACTCCTGTTTTGTTCAGTTACATTAACTGTCACATTAATTTCTCTTGTTGTTATTAATAGAGAAATGTTTTCTGTAGAAACTTAGCAACTATCTTCTGTAAAATCCCTACTTTTCAAAGATGAGCTACTGAAGAATAGGTGGTCAAACTGAGTTTGTAGAGTTAGATCTTTGTTTCTCATTACCTCATGTTAGGAAAGATATTTAAAAAAAGGTGTAAAACATGTTAAAATCTGTTGTTACAGTCTGTGAGGGTTTCTATACTCCCTATATACTCAATGTATGGATCTGAACAATGACATAAAATAGCAGCTTAGAAAATATTTCAGAAGTCATTCATTCCCCTTCGCTACACTCATCTGATTTATTCCTCAGGTCTGCTGAGATCAATATGAAAAGGTTAACTTTAAATGGAAAAATGTTCAGACACTGAGCCATCACCATGACAGTGTCCATTTCCCATGCTGACTTGAATCTGCACATGTCTGCCTGGCAGCTTCACTGCCTTAGCATGGGCAGAGAACGTGCACTGAGCATTGCTGGGAACGTTAATTTTGAACAGCTCTGCATTTACTTTTTTTTTTTTGCTAAGGAACACAGGACAGCTTGTTTTCCCTGAAATTCAACCTGCTACTCTTTGAACTCAAAGATTAACCTTATTTTACCGATGGATTTTGGCAGCTGTAATTGTGTCCCTTTTGCGACTTATATATATGCACACATATTATTTTATTTTAATGAACCCACAAGTGTAGCTGCCTTAGTACACTAATTCAGGCTCTGTCCTATGAAAAAATGTATTTAAAGGTAGCACTGTGGTCTGACAGCTAATAGTACTAGAGAAATTAAGAGCTGTCTAATGCTGTGACTCATTCTCTTGCACTGCAGACCTTCTTCAGGTCACAGACTCTAAATTTTTCAGAGCATGGATCTGATCTTCTCCTATTTGTTTTTGAAATGTTCTTTGTACATATAATGTTGGGAAAAACGATGGCTTTTGACAAATAATATCTAATATTCAACAAGGTGCTAAACTCCAACATCCTTCATTTCACCCATATTGGCTTTTTCCAGAAAATATCTGTTCCTTTTAATAAGATATATGCATTATTAACTGAAGTAGTTTTTTATATACTTTCCCAGGGTGGTTGGACTCTATGATCTCTTGAGGTCCCTTCCAGCTCTTGCAGCTCTGTGATTCTCTGAAACTAATTTAAAAAAACATTTTTTTTGTGATGTTTATTCCTTTTTCCAATCATTGTGTTCTTATTCTCCTTATTTCATTCCTCCACTCACAAGAAACACCCCTGAGCTCTCACTATGGTTTACCTTTGAATCCTTTGTTAATACATCTGCCCTGCACTCAGCTTCAACAAACAGACAATTAATGCTCTTACATAATAGCACCTTCAAGAAGGACAAATAAACTAATGATCAAAAACATAACGAGGTTTAACCAAACACGTTGGCATTTATGTCCTAAAGTTCTAGATCTCAGTTCACTGCTGGCACGTCTTTGTATGTTTAGATACCACAGTCTGAACAAAAAAATTCAAACTGATTTTACAATGATCCAAGTATTAGCATTTGGAGAGCAGTGTATTAATTTAAAGGCAATTAACAAATAAAATATTGGAATGAAATGTTGACAGTAGACTCTTCCATTGTTTTTCTACACAGAATAAATTTCAAAGCCAGTGCAGATCTACTGGGACTTGACAAGGATCCCAGAGATCTGTGGTCCTGAAAAGCACGCAGCCAAGGACTTGTCAGATGCCATCTACTTTCTGTGACAGACAGAAGCTTAACTTAGATTGCAAAAGGAACAAATAAAGATTGGAGAATAGTCTGTAAAGAGCCTTGAACTGGCAATACATCTGCATATATATTACTCTCCTTTTGTTATCAGTTGGGTCCTGAAATTCCTCATGCTGTTATCTGGTGAGAGGAGTTACAAGTCAGGATAAGCCTGGCTGTGTGCATACCTTAGCAGATACAGCCAAAACAAAGGAAGGATCTGCTGGAAAGCAAGGGGAATAAATACATTCCTTTCGGTACAAAGGAGCTTGTGCCCTGGGTCAGAGTGGTGATTCATTATATGCAGAACCTGGTCCCTGGCAAGCAGACACAATTTTCCTCTGAGAAAAATATAAGAAGTCCTTGACAGTGAAACTCTATTACAATATCTAATGCTTAAGTTTCTGCCCTGAAGCAGCTGGAAAGTATCCAAACCAAAGTGAGAGGTCCTCACAGCTTGGTCTTGCCCCCACACACCTTCAGAAGGTGCCCAAGGTATGCCCTCAGCAGGGATCCGTGCATTATACCCAGTCCCAGATCTGGTTTTCTGGTCCTTGCGCCACACTCTGTCTACTTCTTCTCCATTTCACAGTTTTCTCCCTTAATTTTCTTTTCATATAATCATAGAACCATCAGGGTTGTAAAAGACCTCTAAACTCATCTGGTCTAACTGTCAGCCCAACCCCACTATGCCTAATAACCATGTTCCTCTGTGCCACTTATCAGTGGATCTTGGACACCATTGACTCCACCACCTCCCTGGAAAGCCTGTTCCATTGCATTACTTTTCTTTCTGGGATTTTTTTTTCCTAATACTCAACCTGAACTACCCCTAGCAAAACTTAAGTCCCTTCCCTCCTGTCCTATTGCTGTTACCTAGAAGAAGAGAACATCTTATGAGATGTGATACTGTAAAATGTGTTTTACCTTCCCTGTGCCATTTGTTGCTTTATGTTTCTAGCCTGTATTCTACACATCTGAATGCACACTCTACTAAGGATGAACATTTAGTGAGTCCTGCTGTTTTCACATTCAAAGCAAAGATGTAGCATTTGCTCATATCATGGCTTTAAATAACAAACCAGGTGAGGAGGGTGAAAGCTTCCATCCAGTATGAGAAATAATAAGAAATTGCTTCTTGCAATTAATTAAACATAGTCATGCAGTGTAGCTGTACTTCATTTTAAAGAAAAAGACCACAGAGAAATGTGAATTCATGGGAGTCAGCCACACAATCCATATCTGGCTATCACCAGTGTGTCTTTTATCCTTATTTGAGAAATAATAGTAAGCTGCATTTAAGAAATCCTTCAAAAACCTCTTCTACTTGAACTTAAGAATGTGAAGAGATAGGAACAAAAGGTTGAAATAACTCTGCTTTGGCAGCAGTGAAGTGAGAAGACTATGAACAGAGAACAGAAAATGGGGAACGATAACGATCACCTTACAGAACTGCCCTTGTGTGCAATAACACCTTCCATGGACAACCCTGAACTGGACAAGCAGCAGTGTTCTGAGTGCTGGAGGCACATATTTTGGAAAAATACATTCAGTGCTAGGGAATAATCATAAAAGAGTATAGAATCATAGAATATCCTAAGTTGGAAGGGACCCACCCATCGAGTCCAACTTCTTGCTCAATGCAGTACCATCTGAAAAATCGAATGGCATTTCTGAGAGTGTTGTTCAAATGCTTTTTGAACTGCTCCTCTGCTACCTTGTGAGGAACTGCAGACCACCATGGAAAGCTGCAGGGCACTGTGAGGTCTCCCTTCAGCCTCCTCTTATCTGGGCTGAACAAAACATTTCAGCTCAGCTTCTCCTTATATACCTTTCTCTCTAGAACTTCCATCGTTTTTGTAGTCCTCTTTTGGAGTCTCTCAAATAGTTTAATGTTCTCACATTGTGATGCCCAAGACTGTACCCAGTGCTCAAGATGAGACCACAGAAGCAAAGTAACCAAGACAATCTCGTCCCTCTCCCAGGGGGCGCTGGAGATCTGATGCGCCCCTGGATATAGTTGGCACTTTTGTCTGCCAGGGTACACTTGTCTCAAAAAAATACTATCAATCAGAACCCTCAGAATGAGTGGACAGGGATAAAACAAATGGAGGCTTCAGATGGAGTCTTGTAAGGGAGATAAAGTAGAAAGTGTGATTCAGCAGAATATCCAAATGCCTAAGGTCTTTAAAAAAAATAAAAAAATAAAAAGAGCATATAGAAGGAAACTGCACAAGATAAAGCAGGCTCAGTGCTTCAGCTTTCTGTTTGTCAGACACAACCTGTGTGTACATCAGGAGCTGAAAGCCCAGACACACATCTGGTTTGTATTACAAGATGCATAGTGCTTCTATTTCAGAAGTCTTGTAAAAAGAAGTAACAAGGAATTCATCCTGGGGTGAACACAGGGGAAATCTGACAGGTTTTCTGATGCATATTCTTGGTGTTTGATTATGGTTCCAAAGGTTCCTTGTGCAACTTGAACCTTTGAAAGCTTTTTGGCAGTTGGTAGGATCCTTCAGTCTCCTTTCAGAGATCTCTACTGAGGATTCTGACATTGAGCCATATTTTCCATTCTTCAAACAATCATAGAATCATTAAAGTTGGAAAAGATCTCCAAGATCATCAAGTCCAACCTCAATCCATCAGAGCCACAATGTCACAGCATTTGTTTCTTTGTGACCTTCAGTTTTCCTCTTGGACTTTAGCCTCTGTAATGAAAATGTTTGGTACTTACCCATAATACAGAAAATGAAGCAGCAAGGTTTTATAATGCATGCATTTTGAGGAGAGACAAAGATACTCTGAGAAATAAGTCCTACCAGAATATGGTAACTGCTTCTTTGCTTGCTGCAAATAAGTTTAAAGACTGCAACCATGTAAAGACAATCAGGTACATTAGAGCCAGAGTTTCTGTGCTAAGTACCAAGTTATGAAGATATGAAAGGGTTTAGAAGGCAGGATGTATGAGGAGTGGTTGGAGTCCCTTGGATTGTTCAGCCCAGACAAGAGGAAGATGAGGGGAGGCCTCATGGTAGCATGCAGCTCCTCATGGTGGTCTGAAGCTCCTCAAAGGGGAATGGATGGGCAGCACTGATCTTTGCTCCCTGTTGACAGTGGAAGGACCTGGGGGAATGCCACAGAACTGTGTCAGTACGGGGTCAGGTTGGTGATAGGAAAAGGTTTTGCCTCAGAG
Source organism: Odontophorus gujanensis (assembly GCA_013399175.1). NCBI lineage: Eukaryota > Metazoa > Chordata > Aves > Galliformes > Odontophoridae > Odontophorus > Odontophorus gujanensis. The sequence goes on from VXAB01000047.1 coordinate 18,101, forward strand.
GGCAGTTGGCATGGAACAGGCTGCCCAGGGCAGTGGGCACAGCCCCAAGCTTCCAGAGCTCAAGGAACAGTGGGACATCACCCCCAGACACTGGATTTGAATTTCAGGTGTTGCCATGTGGAGCCAGGGATTGGACTCGATCATCTTTGTGGGTTCCTTCCAACTTCAAATATTCTATTATTCTATAATATACAGGCATTTTTTTTGACCAGAAGTATTGATTCTGTCAACAATTGCACCACCCATGCAGACTGTATAGTTGTAATACCAGTAACACATGCTTTAGATCAGATATATCATCTATAATACATAAGAGTAATACCAACGTGTTCTTTAGATCAGATATAATGCTGCCCAGAAAAACTATGGATGCCCCACCCCAGAGGTACTCAAGGTCGTGTTGGATGTGGCCCTGGGCAGCCTGAACTGATGGGTGAAACCAGCCCATGGCAGGGGGGCTGGGGCTCCGTGATATCTGATGTCCTTTCAAACCTATTTTCATGTGATAAATTGCAACTTCCAAGTTACTGAATTTTAATGTCCCTCCCTCATTGCACTTTTCTCATGACTGAGTCTTAAATTCCTACCTGAGTCTATACACTTTGGTTGTTCATTTCTATAGATTTTCTGCCAACTTTCTGTTTCACATTTATGGAATATTCATTTGATGAGTTTTCCTGTGTTTTAGCTGTTACCTGCCAGCCAGAAACATCAAAAATCACCTCTATTCTCTGCAATATAACAGGATTTCAAGCAGATAGTGATGAGATATCTCCAAGTAAAAGAAAGAGAGAAGGAAAAAAAAATCCCTTATTTCTACAGAAGCACTTTCAGACACTCGTTCACTGCCCAGGCAGTTTTAGAAATGCAGCTCTCCATCACTAGTGAGGAAAGGCACCTCAAAGCAAATATTAAGTATGTGCTTTGGGTCTCAAAGTGCTGAAATTACACTCAAACACTATCCTGCAGGTGCTCAGAGGAGGGTAAGGAAATTTCATTCCTGCGGTCAGAATGCTCAACCCAGGTTTTATGAACAAGCGGTAGGCAGGGTGAGGGGGTCTTTTCAGTGGAAGGCTCTCCTCATCCATCTCCTGTGGATTTCCTTTTCTTCAAAAAGAAAAGCCAGTGAGGGTAGCAGAGAGCCCTTGCATCACACTGCTTTCTAGATTAGCCCTCACTGGGGTGTACAAATGAGCTCCATGTCTGCTGCTCCTGAACAGGCTGCAGGCAAAGACACCCATGCTCATATCTTTTTCATAACTGTATGTATTTATACAGAGCACTGTAGCTAAAGATTTTTCTATGCCAAATGGACGTGGAAGAATGCATTAGCACTCAGGGGTGGTGGACAGCTTCCAGAGATTTACTGTCACTTGTTTTTCTCTACTCAATGAGATTCCTGTACCAGTGGTCTGCCTGCAGCCTCAGATTTTTGCATGTTTTTTTCCAGGGATGAGGCATTTTCATCCAGAATTTCCCCTTATCACCACTGCTCATTCAGCTGCATAATCCTCTTCTATTTTGCCTTGTACTCAGAACCAGCAACTGGCAATCTGCAGCTGGTCTCAGACTAAGCCTTTCACAAGTATTATCAGGATATTTCTTCTGGCAGTTCCCTGGTGTGGGGAAGGGATGCCACATAGCTTTGCAAACTCGGTGTAACACTGCATCTCAGATCCAAACTTGAGGCCAGTGCTGCAGGAGTTCTTTTTACCCTGCTTGACAGAAGCAGGAACAGAAGTTCTTTGTGGTCACAAAAATGAGAATTGTTTATTTATTTGTTTATTTGTTTGTTTATTTATTTAAGACAGATTCACGGGTGTGCAGCAAACTGAAAAGATTAATTTAGGGAGGAATAGTTGAATACGTTGTTGATAATGGGAGAAAATTCAAGTGCTCTGAGCACTTGTATGTCTGGGACAACTCATACGGAGTGGAGCTAGAGTCTTCTGAGATTAAAAGGTACATGTAGTGCATCTAACCTTGCTCTTAATGAAATGACTCCCAGGGCATTGGCATCCCATCCTTTCTATATATTCTTTTCATCTTCCTTTCACCTATTGAAATAATTCATAAGAGATCACAGTGGATTGTTTAGTTGATGATGGCTGAGCAGTGGTCAGCTGCTACCTGTGCCTGTCACACAGCAATTTGGTGTCATAGGGACATTTTTGTATGTTTTTATGATTTTTAACAGTATATTAAAAATAAAATAGGATATCACTACTCCATAAAGGTTAACACATAAAGAGTGTATGTCTGTAGATGCCTCTAGAAGGAGAAATTATATTTACTGAATTCCAAAGAGATTTTCCACTGCTTAGACAACACATCCCTGATACACGTGCTGCCAAAATTTACAGTACATAGCTTACATACTTTAATTTCTAAACAAGTCCAAATATATCTTGATAAATAAATCTTTGATACATCCTCTCTTATCACAGAAAAACACAAAGTTGGTAGCAGAGACGACATTTTTCTCTTGGCTCCTTGGTCAGCCACGTGTGTATCTAGGTTGGATATAAGGAAAAAATGATTCTCAAAAGAGTGGTGAAGGATTGGAATAGTCTGCCCAGGGAAGTGGTGGAGTCATCATCCCTAGAGGTTTTCAAGAACTGTGTTGAAACTTCGTGGCTGTAGTGGTATAGTGGTGATGGGTTAACAATCAGGTTAGATGATCTCAGTGATCTTTTCCAATTTTAATGATTCTATAACTCTATGATTCCGTGATATTCCTTTCCTCTGGAAGAGCACAGAAGTAAACACTTGGGAACAGCATTCAAGAAGACGGTATAACAGGATCTCAGGGGAGGTAACCAAGTATTCCAAGTATTTCTAGCTGTACACTAACCATCGAGGCATGGTGAGGATATCCATTAAATATCACGGAAGAAACCTCCAGATTTGAAAAAGTAGATATTTTACATTGCTAAACAATGTATTGCAAAAATAAAAAGCAAAAGAATAACAAAATCTAGCAACAACAAGACAACAAAGGAGACATTTGAGGCATTTTATCTCCCTGTGCAGAATAAATGCAAATAAAATAGATAGAGGAAAGCTGATTTTTTTTTTTTTTTTTTAAATACGTGAATCCCAACAGCAAGCCTGGAAATGACAACATCTGCATGTAGCATCCACTACAATGTACGGAGCATTTTGGTAGGTGAACACAAACATTAACTTGTAAATTAGCCAGCAGTAGGTGCCCACACATCTTCACAAACACTGTGGAATTTAATGCATATTAAAGACGTGACCAAAAGAAGTTAATTAGGTATTTTCTTCAAGGATTGCAGAGTTAAAAAAAAAATAAATAAATACAAAAACAAAAACAAAAAAAAAACACAAACGAAACCATGAGTACTCAAAATTTAATGGAAAAAAAATTCTAAAGGTTTTACTTCTTCTCTAGACTAAAAATAAAATAAAAAACAAAAAGCCAAAATGTTCAATTCTTACACAGCTTGTTTATAGGCAATAAAGATAATTGTGTGGTGCAAATGTATTCATCTATATTACAGTGAAAGGAAAACAGGCACACAAAAAGTTTATTAAAGAAAATCCTTTAAGGTTTCAACTTACAGCCCCTGAAATGAAAGGCAGACAAATTCTGCTTAAACTCTATGGGGAGTTAGAGCTAAGTAATTCAATTGTTAAATTAGCTAAAAGCAGGAAAGAACTTTTTTTCCCCTCTGTGTTTAAAGACACAAGAGTGACTAAAACATACTAAGAACAATAAAGAGGAATCTTATGAAAGTATTTCAGTGACTTAAACTAATAATTTTTCTTTTTTATTATTTTTTTAAATCAATAGCTGTATGATAATATTATCATTATTTTCATCCTTCAATGTCAGTTTTAAATTCTCAGTACATTACCAGAAAAGCAAGTGATCATGTACTCTGTATTTTTTCATGTTAAAGTTAAATGTTTAAATAATGATCTGCATAGTGCTGTGGTCAATTACATACATATGACAGCAGGAGGAACTCATTACCCTCGTTTCTATCATGAGTTAAACTCATTAAGTCAGGAGGTTTGGTACTTCTCTTTTTCACTAATTTAGCTTGATTTGCTGTGGTGACTCTATTCTGTTACAGAAATTTCATGGAATAACTAACTATCTGTCTGATTTTTAATATGGGAAGATATCCTTCTCCATATTGGCCTTCTGAAGCATTCAGAGTTAGAAAGCTATTTCTTTTTAAGTAATGTCAGGACTAGGAAGCATCATGAGTTCTGAGACATACAGGCTGTTTGCAAAGTGTTATTGTACTGTGTACCTTACGGCATCTACATCCATGAATGCAGAAGAGGAAAACTGCTAGCTATTACACACATACCCTGAAAGCATTCCGTTTGAAATCACCTTGTTAACTCACTAAATGAAAACAAATTAAAGCTATTATAGAAACTTGTAAAGAGATTTGCTTCTTTCTGCATTCTTCTAGTAAAATACATAGGAACTTAAAAGATTATGAAAATTCATAAAAAAACCCCAATCTAATCCATATTTCCTGAAAGCTTTCCAGGTAGGTATTTCAGATTTTTAAGGTTCTTGTAAGCTAAAAGAAACTATTTTGATTGCTGTATGTTTTCTGGCAACAAATACACTGCTTTGCTTTGCTAGTTTATTGAACAAGAATGTCAGAGTTTTGTTAGCTTCATTTTATATCAGCAGAGGGAAAACAATTAGGAACAATTTTGCTTAGGAATGCCCCTGAAATGAGTTGCCTTAGAATTGTATTTTTGATATGCAAACTCAATTGTTATATTTGCACCTATTATTTACCCAAGAATTTTAAGAAGAATTGATGCATCACTCTTAATTGAATTTCCTTGTGAGTGTCCTGTGAGCATGAATGTAGAATCAGGTGAGTTCTCTACATGAAGAATCTGAATCACAAGAAAGATAAATCAGTTGAGTTACCCACGACACCAACAATGTGGTATCAAGTTTTGTGACCAATCTTCCTATGGCTCCAAGCCACAGCAGTCTTTCCTAAGTATTTCATTTAGAGAGGATTTCTTCCTGACATAGCAAAGCTAGAGAAACCACTGGAGTTCCCAGGCCACATCTTGCAAAGCCTGTGTTTTAATTAACATTGAGCTAAGGGAACTTGTGCAAGTATTTTTACGGGCATAGCTAAAATCCTCCTGCCTGATGAGTGACAATATTACATCTCTCTTCAGCAGATGGATTAAATGAGAGGTATGTTGGGATTCAGATAATGAACTTAGCTTCAGAATGTTAACTATTTCATACCTATTACAAAGGTCATACTGCTTCACTTTCCCCCTGTCTTTATTACAGGAAATGATAGTTGGATATGCCCTTTTTAAAGAGGTGATAAGGAAGGAATTTGAACCCTAGAGTACTAGAGGTAAGAAGAGTAGTAAACAAAAACACTGATTCTGTTGGATCCATCTCCTTCACTTCATATTTCTGAATGTAGGAACAATGATAGTACCAGAGGGACTGGCTCATATTCAAAATTTAATACCACCTCCATTAAGATTGTTATACTATTGAGGTTAGAGAATAAAAGCTACCTACAAAAGTGGCAGACAACATTTTGTCTTAAATGTGCAGATTCAGATCAGTCATAACGTTTTTATGAGAACCAAACTTACCCAATCTAAAAGTCTCGAAAAGAAGAACCATGTTCTTTTTCAACATTAAAACAGTATGTTTTAACTTCTCAGTCCAAAAGGATCTTTTTTGCTAAAATTCACTTCTATGTTTTAAAGAGAGTTTTAAAGTGAACTTGTGATCCTGAGATGAAATACCATGTGACTGGTCAAACTAAAGATCTTTCTCTCTGCCTCAGATAATTTTTTTCCAAGTTTCTAGAACCACCAGACAATCAAATCTACATTTCTCTATGCCCTCATCTACTGTACAAAATACAAAGTCTGTAAATATCAAAAGGTTGGTTCTAGCAAGTAACACAAGGCCTTTAAGAGTCCACTAACTTCAGTGGTATTTGCCAGCCTTCAGTATCCCACCAGAGAATAGAAAAAGTGAGAAACTGTTTGGGGAGGAGTTCATACATGGAGAAGGATTACTTTTTTAAAGTGACTTGAGAGATAACTTCATATTCTGGGAAATCTCTCATACTGTGATCTTTCACCACAGTATTTAAAACTGTGTCAGTGACTCAGCAGTTGCCATAGAACGTAATATAGGGATGAATCCTGAAGTAGGCTTTTCTAGCCTTGGTTACTAAGGTACTATATGCCATACACAAAATAAATACAGTATTTTCTTTTTTGTGCCACCAAAACCTATGTCTGCTGCTGTTACTTCATCATTTCAGGAACTGAACACCTAAACAACGTTCCTTGATACAGTTGTTCTGACAGAAACCTGCAGGTGACTTGCAGGGTAGAAATACTTGCTTAAGAATTATGGCTGGCCCAAATGGAAGCCATTTCTGCTTTGGCTAATTCTCATTGCCATCTAATTTGGCCTGCTCACCCCAGGTATTTATGATCCTGGAGAACTGCCCTGGTTTCTCTGCCCTAAACCCATCTCTGTAACATGGCATTAATAAATACAGACCATTCTTCTGCAAAGATAGTTACAGTAGTCCCTTTAAATCTACTCAGCCGTAAAATTCCTGTACCTGTGCCAAACTCTGGTGTTTAAGGAGACATAAAGAGACACAATTAGAACAGTGTAATTGAATTAGATATAGAAAAGCATTAGACTGAATACACGAATAACCTTCCTAGTGGCAAGAAACTGACTTCAGAGGGACTGCATATGGGTATAGAGTTGGACACACTGGAAAACTGGGTCCTCAGGTAAAGAAAAACGGAAGAGGGCAAAATAAAGTCAACTCTAATTAGCTTACAGAGTCACATAGGAAATAGCCATATGGGTCTGTGCAGCAACAGCTCTTTGAAGTGAATTAATTGCTTTGACCTGTTGTTGATTACAACTTGCAGAGAAGGTGGGGTAAGTTTGGCTTCTGGGGAAGCTACTTGAGAAAGAATGATTCTGAACCTTAGAAAACAGTGACTATGTAAGTTCTGGAGCAGAGAGAATTTGAAAAGTGTCAAATCCCAGTTACAATACACCTTTAATACTTCAGCAGTACATTGGATGGCTACATGCCATAACCCATTCTCCTCCCTCAGCTACCTTACCTACGTTCCACCATAGCAATGCAATTCAGACTGGTAATGCTGTGTTACTGATGACTTAATTTTGTACTCTCCCAAGTCTTTGCAAACCTCTCACTCCACTGCTTCCTTCACACACCTTTACATCTTCTCTTTGCTTAAAGTAAGCAGATACTGCTTTAGTCATGAAATCTCCCTAGGTTTGACACATGAAGTATGGTAATTTTTGTATTAATTTCAGTTCAGTCCAAGATCAGTTTGACCAAGCTGGTGTCTCTAGGAACTTCTAAATGAGATGCGTATCTTATTTTTCCTAGTGGCAAAATAAATAGGTTTCTCTCAAGTGAAGTTTGGAACAAAATGTCTTGATTGTTTTTGTGAAGTAGGGAAAAACCTGGTGAGCTGGGAGTACTGTACATGCTCTGCTACACAGCAAAGTGTTAGTTTCACAACAAGAAACCCAATACTCCCCAGAGCTTGATGGTTTAGTCACCTGGGGAAATGTAAACACCCTTTTATCCCTGTCATTATATCTCTCTTGTTCTTCAAGCAAAATGGAAATGCCCATTGATTTGATGCTGTTACGTTATGTTGCTCTGAGTCCTTTTCTGTTTCACCCAACCAGTCTGAGACTTAGACTAATTGGAAAGGAAAAAAAATGTAACACACAGAGACAGCTTCCTCACCAAATTAAATATTGTTTTTCCAGTTCCTGAATTTCTTTAATGGTTGTGTTTAACAAAACAAGTATCATACATTATTTGAATAATAGTTTTGATTATAAACCACTTGAATCAAAACTTTGGAAATCTTATTCATAGTATCCAAAACTACCTCAGTGCTTTCCTTTACAAACTATAGTGAATGCAATGATTACTAGCAGCAGCTGACTGAGAAGAAAAATAAAGCATTTGGGCTTCCACAGACATTTTTAGCAAGTGCAATGCTTTTATTTTTAGTGAATAAACCCCACTATAAATATATGGATTCACCTCCTCTGTGAAAGACATCCAATGTGAGAAATGTCTACATTTAGAGGGCTTTACACATATACTTCCATGCATCCTTAAGGCTCAAACAAATCCAGAAAACAAATACAGCCTACTATAGATATTCAGCGGATCACAATAAAATTTATTGAAGGAGTTGTTTGTGTACCCCAAGTGATAACACTTAGTCTTTCTGCTGTGTGACAAAATTGCAAACTGTTTCTCAGATCTGATTGCACCTGGAGTTCAGCTAATTTGGGGATCATAGCCTATCACACTCAGCTCAGGAGACATTTCTGAATCTAGCTGTCAGCTCCAGCTAATGTAGAGTTTAATAAATATTTAATTAACAGGTGATTCTTTAAAGATGCTGCTCCAAACAGGGTACACTTCCCAGTTTACTTTTTTCTAGGAAATCAGTTACCCAGAGTAACATGCAAGATAATAAAATAAAATAAAGTAAAATATAAAAGTATTACATTAAACTTGCCTCTTAACAGTATTTTTGTTTATTCTACTTGTGCTACAGGCTCCATAGGACTGAAGGTTAGTCTTCCCTTCTTAGACTTCCCAGCATAAAAGGTCCTACTATAAAAGAATTTTGAATCTGGTTTATAATTGTTTAGTAGCTCTTCGAGTTTCTTTTATTATTTTTTAACGCCAGTGTTCTGTTAAAAACTTTATATCTGTTAAAGAAAAAGTAAAAACCAGAAATATATTTTGTGGAGCTAAATTTATTTTTGTCATTTTTAAAGAAAATATGTATCTAATTTTCTATCTGAGGTCGGTCAAAACAGAAGACCATTCTGCCCCTGAGCTACAAGCAGGGTAGATTAATCCATGTCTCAGGATGCATGAAACTTCAAATTCTACACTTTGCCGTGGTCTGGTTGCCACCCTCCAGCTCTGGCTATGCAGGTCCTCATCCAACCTGTTCTCGAGTACCTCCAGGGATGGAGCACCCACAGCTTCTTCAGGTAACCTGTGCCAATCCTTTGTCCTTTTGAGGTTACTCTAAGTTGTCACATTTGAGTGAATTCCCACAGTGTATAATTCTACCACATGCTCTAGAAACAAAAAAATCCTGTTGTTTTTTTTTTCCTTTTTCATGTGCTACTTACTTCTAAGATTTGAGTTCCAATTCTATAATTCCCATGACTGCTCTTATTTCATTCCCACCAACTTTTGGCAAATCAATCAGAGCCCTTTCCACAGACCTCCAAAATATATGGAGGACATATTTTGCAAACTTCATAGTAAGAATATATAACATACTGAGAGCTATATTTATATTTTAGATAAGAATGACCAGCACCTAAACCAAGCAAGAGCTTCTCAGACCATGGATGAATACTTCTGGGTTCAGCTGCATTTAACCTTCAGTGGGGTGAGAACTGATGTAACCAGGACAGGTGCTGGGAGACAAAGGGCTGTGTAGGATGGAAACCTGGCATTGGAAGTTGGAAACTTGTCTGCAGTAAAGTGAGAACTGATAGAAGGGAGCTGACTTCTTCAGAGGCTACATCTGCATGGTTGCCATAACCAAATTGTAAAAGGGTTATTAATGCAAATCCATGTGTTTCTCCCTTAGGGTACTCTCTAGCAGCAGACTTCATAACCTATGTTGGAAGAACTAATCTACTTAGACTAATGTATATTCACGTTCTCATTCTGCTGTTCAGTTACATTTCAGCTGTAGCAACATGTGTGAGCTGGGAAGATATTTACATGGTATATACAGCATTACTGCATGGGGTAAAGATAACTGTATAATGCAAAGCAGCCTCACTGAACACATGAAAATATATAGTGAAAGGAGGGCATTTTCTCACAAATTCATAGGTCAGAGTTAAAGATTATTAACTGTCCAAGCATAGCACTACCAGAAAAGTTACAATGACAAAAAAAAAAAAAAAAAATAAAAAAAAAACCCANAAAAAAAAAAAAAAAAAGAACAAAACAACCTGATCAATCATAGTATAAATGGAGGCAGGGGGTTGGGGGTGTGTGGAGAGAGGGAATGTCTAACTAACACACACCATCTAGACATGAATACATCTGTCTTCTCCCTAGGGAAGAAAGGTAATACTCGAATACTTAAGCTTAACATTCTTCTAGTAATTTAATGGATAAGCATAAAAAGGAAAGAAAAGAAAAAAATCCTTTGTGCAATTTAGGGCAAAAAGCCAAGTCTTTATTTAAAAGGAAATAAAGGAAATATATAGCAATTATAATTCACAAGAGGCTGTTTTTATGTACTCGTTCAACATGATGCCTAAAGCAGCACTCACAAAAAAAAAAAAAAAAAAGAGAGAAAAATAAAAAGAACAACCTTAACTGCATTTCAAGCTTGTATTTTTATTTCTTCTCTTTCTATGAGAAGAAAATATTTATCATTCTGCAGGAGGGACTATATACAGAAATATTTGATGAGTAGGAGCCTTTACACTGACTCTCACTTGGTATAGAGTGGTAGATCTGGTCCTCAGATCAGTGAATACAAGAGCAATATTCACCTCTAGTAGGCATCACAAAATGAATCCCATTCTATCAGAGTAGAACTTGCATTTGCTCTTCAAGTGAATCATAATTAACAGGAAATTCATTACTGGATACTTAGGCATCATTAGGTCCTCTTTTGGTCACAAAACTCACGACTGATGAAGGTCTTTGACTCAACAGGGGCAACAGCCAGTCTAGGTTTAGTCATGCACATTCTTCTTGACTTGGAAGGGCTAATCCATCCATTCCATGAGGAAATAATACAAAGGTGGAAATCATTAATATCTCTTCTCCTATTCTAACATCATATAGGCAAGGTAACTGACCCAAATCTTCAAACCTTTCAGATTACCCTGAACAAAGAAATGTGTGTACTCATTTCAAAGGCTGCTAACAGCAGCAAACATGGTGCTGATTTCAGACTCTCTGTTCCAATGCCACATGCTTTAACCATGTAATTTAAACACATCTATAAGTAAAGATGCGATTGTTATGACTAGCAAAGAGTGTAGGCAGACACCTTGTGCAGCACTCTCTTATCTCCCAAGAGAATCCCCACTTGCACTAGTGAGATCTGACTTCATTAAATTGGTGTCAAATAAAAAAAAGATGATATTCAGGTAATTAAAACTTTGTTCATTGATAATACAGTGTTAAAAAAGGAAAATTTTCCTAGAATAAAGCAAAAAAAAGTTGGTGTTGAAGGATCAGGAAGAATAAACCCTAAATAGTGAGCTTGTTAGTGAGATTTGGTCATGATTTTGCTGTTTATTATTGCTACACACGACTTCTTTACAAAAGGCACTATATGCTTGTACAAATGGTTTAAGCTGTATACTTAACGGATGACTGGAGTTTTTTATTTATTGACTTTGTAGTAATTAATAAAACAACTGTTAGCTAATGAGCTTTAGCAGTTGCAGAGAGTTAACACTACATGTCCAACATTATTAAATTTGGAAGTGTACTTTAAGCCTTGAATTTTTGCAGTGAGACAAAAGTGTCTGTAGTTACCACAGTGAAAACATTTAATATAACATGCTGGCTCTGAGACTTTGGGAATATCAAAAAGACTTATTTACCCTACTGTTTATGAAGCAAAAAAATAGTATAATAAAAAAAATAGACAAACAAAAAAACAATTTCAGCTCTGATCAGATTTAGAATCATAGAAACCTTAGAGTTGCAAGGGACCTTTAAAGATTATCTAGACCAACTTCCCCGCAATGAACAAGGACATCCACAGCTAGATCATGTTGTTCAGAGCCCCATCCAGCCTGACCTTGAATGTCTCCAGGGACGGGGCATCCACCACCTCTTTGAACAACCTGTGCCAGTGCTTAATGACCTGCACTGTAAAAAACATCTTCCTTATACCCAATCTAAGTCTTCCCTCTTTAGTTTGAAGCCATTTCCCCTTTTATTGGCCTTCCTCTTTATGTACTCCAGCATGTCCACACCTGTCTTGTACTGGACTGGAGGATTCCTCATCTAGATTCAGTACTCCACGTGAAGTCTCACAGTGCTGAGCAGATGGGCAGATCCCTTGCCTCAATCTGATGACCATGTTTCTTTTGATGCAGACCAGGATGTGGTTGGCTTTCTGGGCTGTGAGGATACACTGATGGCTCATGTCCAGCTTACCATCCACCAGTACTCCCAGATCCTTTTCGACAGGTTTGTACTCTATCCTTACATCCTGTCATAGCAGGGTTGCCACAGCTCAGGTGCAAGACCTGGGTTTTGTTCAGCCTGATGAGGTTTAACTGTATCCACTGCTTGAGACTACCTAGATATCTCTGAATGGCATCCCATCCCTTGGATGTGGTGACTGCTCTATACAGCTTGGTGTGTACTCCAGGCTCTTGATGCCTGGAGCACCTCTCCTGTGAAAAAAGGCTGAGTGACCTGAATCTGTTCAGACTTGAGAAAAGAAGGCTCAGAGCTGAACTTGTTAATATTTGTAAATATCTTAAATGTGGGAGTCAAAGAGACATGGTCAACATCTTTTCAGTGGTCTGTGTAGACAGGAGGAGAAATGGCTATAAACTGGAGCATAGGAAGGGAAGTTCTGTACCACTATGCAAAATAACTCCTTCACAGTGAGGATGATGGAGCACTGGAACAGGCTGCTCAGGGAGGTGTTGTATTCTTCCCTGGAGATAATCAAGACCCATCCAGACACCTATCTGTGCAACCTGCTCTGGGAGTCCTGCTTTTCTGGGAGGTTAGACTTGATGATCCCTAGAGGTCCACTCCAACCCCTTCAATTCTGTGATTCTGTGATTGTGTCATCTGCAAACTTGCTGAGGGTACACTTGATCCCACAGCTGATGTTACTGATGAAGATGTTGAAGAACATTGTTCTCAGTAGTGAAACCTGAGGGACACCACTTGTCATTGACATCCAGCTGAACAGTGAGCTACTGACCACTACTCTTTGCATATGGTCTCACAAACAATTCTTCATCCATCAAATAGTCCATCCATCAAATCTCTATCTTTCCCATTTGTAGAGAAGGATGTTATGGGGAACATATCAAAGGCCTTACTGAATTCCAGATAGATTACATCAATGGCTCTTTCCTTTTCCATAGACTAAGTTACACCATCATAAAAAGTCACAAGATTGGTCAGGCAGGACTTTCTCTTGGTAAAGCCTTATCACCTCCCTGTCTTCCATATGCTTTAGCATAACTTCCAGGAGGAATCTTCCCCAGCACTGAGGTGAGGCTGGTGGGTTGATAGTTCCCTGGGTCATCCTTTCTACCCTTCTTAAAAATGGGTGCTCTATTTCCTTTTTTTCCCAGTCCTTTGCCTTACTGCCATGACTTTTCAAGTATCAAGTTATTTGGTGACTACATCAATCAGTTCTCTCAAGACTCTGGGATACATCCCTTAGGGACCTATAGACTTATGGATGTTTGGGTTCCTGAGGTGATTCACTTACAACTGGAGGGGCATCGCTCTTCCAGTTCCCACCTTCCACACCATCTGATACATAGAGATTTCAGATTTTTCAGCAGATTGAGGTCACTTCAGATGCGCAGATCTGCTATGGGATCTTTGCCCTTCAATTTTTTTTTCTGAGTATTGTCCCAGTAAGGCACTGAGAAATGATTTTCAGTCTCAAACTCTAGTCTTCCATTTATCTGACTAAAAGTGAAAATATGCACCAAAATATTCAGTGCTAACATTTGTGCAGCTGGGCACTCAGAGGAACCAAAGAGAAAGTTAAACCTGTATAAATACATATACAGATATAGATTTTTCCTTTCCAGATGAGTGTCAAGTTAGAGAATTGTACCAGAACAGAAAAAGAGGAAGATGCAAGGGTTATGGAAAGGATGAAATATCTTCTTGCAATACCAGTGTTGGTTCCTGCCATTATAAAGTGATTATGAATCTATAACACCACACTGAAATTATGTAGTTGAATGAGTACAGCACCAAATCACACAGATAGAGAATCCAGCAAAACACATCATTCTTTCAACAAAGGCAATAGCTTCAAAATGGGCACTTCTTCAGCAGGCTGAAGATGTCACCAAACAGTTTTTGTTGTTTTTGTAAAATCTGATCAGAATCACTTCTTCTCTCTGCTCCTTCTTACTGCCATTCCTTTGTGTTTCCATACTGAGTATTCATCTTGATTATTCATTTTTATCATTTTGTATCATCAGAACAGCTCCTTTATTTTCTCTTTCATTATTCATATGAATATCTTTGTCAGTTGCTGTGACTGTCTCATGGTACATATTACTGCCTGTTGCAAGGACAGAAAATAACCCTGAAATCTGAACAGATGTCTGAAAGGTTCACACTATTTTTATTGGTAGCTTGAAGTAATACTACTGGCCCAAGTTTCATTCTTTCTTATCACATGTGAATCTACTAAAATAAGCAGTACAGTGTTCAGGTTATATGGGAGACAGAATGAACCCTTCAATTAGAAAATGCTATGTGCATTCAGCCATTTTTTAAAGTTTCTCTTTTTTCTTTTTTGCTGTGCAGTTTGAAAGCTGTTTTTCAGTGCAGTTCAGCCAGGACACAGGACTTGGTTATATAGTGCATTGCATTCTCTATAGGTTGCATGACACATTAAGCCTCAGATGGTTCACATATGTCTTTGACTGTATTTTATGAGTTTTGAGGTTGTCACTGTTGAGTTCCCTAGAGTTGCAGCAATGATTCTACTCTGTTGGATTAGGCATCTCCTCAAACTTATGTTTATGTTTTAAATTTAGAGCACTGAGCAGTTGGAAGTGGAGTGCAGTTTTAGGTAAATTTCGGAAGGATTGTTTCTATTGCTTTCCACTGAGGTAGTCTGCTGTTTTTCTTTTATATTAAAAATGGCTAGATAATTTTTCTTGCATAATTTTGAACCGTGAATCACCACAACCCAGGACTTACAGAGTTAAACAGTCATCCATGAAGATTATTTCTGGGTATACTAATTTCAGCTGCAAATCACAAGAGATTGTTCCTCTGTACTTAAAACCAATAAATTTTGAGGAAAACAAACAAAGATTTCTTTGCTTACTGCGTAAGTAAGTAATTATTAGATGATAGAAAATATTTTATGAGGTGAATGGAAGATGCATCATTTGACTTATTTAAGACTGTTTCAGAGAAAAAACTGTATACATACTGTTGGAAAAAAAGGCTTTTGTCAGATGTAGACTCTATTTAACAGTGCATGCTGTTAACTTCTAAGCCTTTATATATAGGCACAATGTAATACTGAAATTATTATTATTATTATTTATTTTGAGCTTCTAGATACCTCTGTAACGAATAATGATAATAATAATCTTGGTCATGCTCTATTGAAGCTAATGGTACTGATCCCATTACTTTTAACAGCAAAAAATAAGACTGTCTACTATTTCCTTTGTAAAAAAGTATAAAGAAATGAATAATTGCACAAAAGTGTATATAAATGTATATATATAATTACTTTTAGTGGAAAGCTGATGTGATATTTCAAAGTCAACATTTGCCTTTTTGTAATATCTGTATTATTTATATCCATATTACTAATTTCAAATGAGTTCATGATTTACGTATACTTCTGTCCCTAAATAGAAATATGTTTTCTGTTTTGATGATGGATCCAATATAAACATACTTGTTTCAAGTAAAAGAAAATAACAATTTCTATACAGTCTTAGAAGTCAGGCTTTTCTTCTAGCCTCAAAACGTGATCATCAACATTCATTTTATTTGCTCTGAATAAATTATTCAGATCTTATTTACCATAATATTAAATTTTAATTGTTCCATTGCATTTTCTCAAATGTAAACAAACCTGTGCAAGAACAAAACACTGCTTAATTATGGCAGCTTCCATTGCTCAACAAAAGAGACATTGCAGAGAGGAATTTTGGGTTGTCTAATTCTTCCCCAAAGGCAAATACAGCTTTCTCAAAAGATATTGCCAACTAATTTTGTTACGTACCCACAGTAGTACATTTTCTAAAGAAGATCTTACAAAAGGGAGCATTTAAAGTCTTGTTTTTTTGCTTGTTTGTTTTGTTTTTTTTCCTTTTAGGTAATTACATATTAGTAGAATTTTCCTTTGTTTAGCACTGCCCAGAAACATATATTAAAAGTGATAAGTACTGCGTGTGAGTATGACTCTCAAAAAGAAAGACAACAAAACCCACCAAACAAGTAGAACAGAAAAAAAACTGTATTCTTCCTCTTATAACTACTGAACAAGGTCTGGCTTCATATGTTGCCTACTATAGAAATCAAGGGCACAGGTCAGTAAGGACATATTGCAACTGACACCATATCAAACATACTAAATCTTGGAATCATAGAATACTTAAGGCTGGAAAGATCAATAAGATCATCTAGTCCTACCATCACCCCATGCCTTTGACTGCTCTAAAGCATGTCCCTCAGTATCACATCTTCCTTTTTCTTGAAAACCTCCAGGGACAGTGACTCCATCCCCTCCCTGGGCAGCTTGTTCCAATTCATTACCACTCTTTCTGAGAACTTTTTTCCTAATATCCAACCTCAATCCATTCCTGTACTGGAAGAAAACACTTACCTTGCTGACTTTTCATTCAAAGGGCTTACTGAAAGGCAGAACCATACATAGGTGGCCTGAACTCTGCAAACCAAGCCTTCAATTTACTATAACTCACAT
This sequence comes from Odontophorus gujanensis, assembly GCA_013399175.1. NCBI lineage: Eukaryota > Metazoa > Chordata > Aves > Galliformes > Odontophoridae > Odontophorus > Odontophorus gujanensis. Next base: position 34,892 of record VXAB01000047.1, read on the forward strand.
ATTGCATAGTGGTGTGATTCTCCAGGAGCTTCAGTCAGTCAAGATAGTGCATGCAAGTGAACATGCAGCCCCATGAGATGAAGCAATGTCCATTTATTTCTTTTTACATTACTTCCAGTAGCAAAACTCTAATGAATGAGGAGTGAAATCTGGTCCCAGATACACATCTGTGAAGGAAACCTCTGCCTGCCCACATGGATTCTATCATGTTAAAGCAGCACTCTCAGGTGGTGGAATGTGAGCCAGCAGAAGTATTGGTTGGGCTTTGGTGTCTAATTACAGACTCATGCTTTAGCAAGTAAGTCCTCTGAAACCATTAAAAGCAAGAGTGAGACCACAGTGGGACTCATTAGTGAGTCACAGACCTATGTCCACGTGCTTGAATGGTTCCTGAGCTGTCTTGGAGCACAGGAAGAACTGTCACATAGTTGTCAGTCTTCAGCTCTTTCTGACATGCCTGTAGAAAACCTACCAAGGACTTAAGGCCCCAGAGTGTTAATAGGTCAGCTGGAATTTTTTGGTATAAATGTTGAGAAGTGTGTGGAAAACAGCTGGATAGTTGGTAGACAGAGAAGAAGGGCTTTGTGTGAAAAGAATGAACAGCAAAATATTGCAATTGAGACTACAGCTACTACTACATTGTTTTTAACTTAGTGTATTAAACTCTCATTTCATATGCCTGAAATTATGGACTAAGAAGCACATTTTTTGTTCATATTTAGCCACAATTGTAGAAGGAAAAAAAAAGTCAACGTTGCTGTCAGCAAAATCCAGCTGTAATGTTGCAGTCACAGCTTCTCAGAAATAGTCTCTTGCCCTATCAGAAAATACATGTGTGGTCCGATCATAGCCAGAATGTTTGTCTGGAATTTCTCCACTGTTCTCATCTATGGTTAATGTTTATGACCACTTTTGCACAGCTTTGGGGGCCCTCTGTCCTACCAAATATGTCTTTTTCTCTGTGATAGATTAAAGGACTCTGTTTGTGACCAAGTGTTCTGCTTTACTATTGCTATGCAATGTGTCACTGATCCAGAAAATACGCATGAAATTCAGAGAAAATTTATAGTCCCTACATTTGTTAAAGAAATAGCAGAAGGCCAACAGAGCTGCAGATAACTGTCTGCCAAACATCCAAAATTCAGTGAGTAGGTGTCTGCAAATTGGTGTCATTCTTATCTCCTGTAACTCACCTCTTTGTGAGGCACCTGACAATAGGTTTGAGGAAAAATATTGTGTTTCAGAACTGGATCCTCAGCTGCAACCTAGGAGACAAGTAGTGGGAAGCTCTGAGAGCTGAATGCTGCAAGGTATTTAACAGAAATTATCTAACAAGAGGCAGTGACAGTGATCAGGAGTCAACACCCAGTAGAGCTGTTGGAGCACAAGGTGAGACCAGAAAGAAATTACTGCCAATTTGTGATCTACCCAGTCCATGTGTGCAAAATGTAAAGAATATCAGTAAAGAAAAGAAAAATTTCTACCTATGCAGCCTGGGATCAATCCCTCATCATGCAACAGCAATTGATTTTATTTTTATTTTTTTGATATTGCCAAGATGACACAAGAAATGAGACTAAACAGCAGAATTAAGATTTCTTACGTTAATTTTTTTATGGGCTTGTTTCAAATTTGTAATTTTTGTTTGGGCCATAAAAGGCCCAGAGGAAGAAAAAATGAGGAACACAGAAAATGTGATCAGAGAGTGAGCTATGACCATCAGAAGTGTTACTCCTAAAAGAAGGATTCAGGAGCCACCTTGCTACCCCATGGACACTGTGTGGTGCTCTGCTGATATGCTAAGTCCCAGCTCCATAAGGTGTCCATGCAGCCATATGAAAGATTTGTTCAAATGCTGACTATAAAATCTCCTAGTACTAGGCAGTGTAGCAGGGCTAAACAAGAGATCTATCTTGTCAGTTGAACTTTGGAGTTTCCATATGGTCTTGGGCAATACAAATTTTTAATGACAGTGTCACAGCTAATAAATGGCTAACAAGCAGAGCTGCAATGTCAGTTGGATGAAATGAAGACCTCCATGTTCTTTGTGGCTCTAATTATAACATGTGCAGTATGTTCAAACCTAGATAAGAAATATTCATTTCAGCTCCGCTGCCTGCCTGAAATAACCTGAATAGCTCTTCTCTGTTGTATTTGCAAATCTAAATATACCACAGAAACCCATTCAGTTTGAATTACATCTGGAGAGGAACCCAAACCTGACCTCAGACCTTAGCTACCGCTGCAACTTGATTTTGGAGTTGGGAATCTGTGTATGGACAGTTTCAAATACAAATGATCTTTCATTGTGAGTCTTTTCCCGGTCATCTAAATAAGAGTGGCTCTAAAACTGAGAGTAACAAACAAAGCTGCATGACTTCTGCATTTTTTTTGTGGTTGATCATTAAAAGAAACAGAAAAGATGGGCATAGAGTCATAGACTCATTAAGGCTGGACAACACCACAAAGGTCATATAGTCCAACCATCAAGAGCTTCAATGTTATTTCCATTTTTATTTTTGTTCAAAAATATTCTGCTTTCTTTTGATTAAACCTTATGTATTTCGTTTCTTGCTCAAGAGAAATTTTTTATTTTATTATAATAATTATTGTCATTTTAAATTTGCATGTACCTTTCCTTTTCAGCACAGATTTTTTTTTTTTGAAAGGAACATAGGAATGTTTCTAACAGCTTATGTAATCAAACTGGAACCAAATTCATGGATGTTTCTCCCTTCCAAATACATATTTTCAAAAAAAAAAACCAAACAAAAAGCTCATATTTGTCAAAAACATTCCCCAGAGCTACCCACATGTACCTGCCAGACTGACATTTTCATGTGAAAGCACAGAATTTTCATCCCACGTGCTCCATAACACTGACCTCAAGCCATAATTTACGTTGCTAATAATGTACTCTTGGAAAAAAAAAAAATACAAGGTGAGGCTGAAGGAAAGGTTTGGTTGTCAGATGCCATGGCAGTGAGCAGAGTTTGACAGCAGGGAGCACGAGGTGAAGAGGAAAGAGACGGCTGTTATTATGTGTTATGTTCCTCCATGAAGCGGGGAAGACGGACTCACTCCTGCAGTTTCAGCTGTTCCCTCTTCAGCCCAGGATGCTTATCCTTGAACTCTGACACTGAGCTGAGAATTAATGACATTATTTTGCAGACTGGAAGCTCAACAGGGCAGGGACTATCTCTCTGTTTGCACTCCTTTGCCACTTAGCACAATGCAGCCTTGGTGGATAAGATGGCCTCGGGACAGCACAAACAATCATATAAATAACTCCTCATACACAGGAAAGCCTCACTAGAAAGTTTAATTGCTGTGACAATACCAACATCTGCTCCGGTAAAAGCCTACTTGTATTCCTACATCACATTAGCAATTTGGGATTATTCTCCCTGCACGTTGGCATCTAAAGTATATTTTACTTTGCCTACAAAGCTCCCCTGCTGTCAAGTGCTTCAGCTTTCCTCCTATGCAGCATTTTTATTCTAAACACACATTTTTAAGTGCAGCTGGGGCTAAGTGACCAGCAAATCTGATTACTGCGAGTGTACAATGTCTGACATCCTTTATGCACTTGATTCTTGACTCAACACAGTAGGGGCTAATGGGAGCTGTGAGGATAATGCCCTGTGTGGCAGGTTGAGAGCACAGTTCTGAAAATTAACATGGGAGGCTTTCCATCTTCATAAGGCTGTTTTGCTGGCAATGACAGTGATGGGTGATGTGTAATATCAGGAAAGATCAGACTGTGGCAAAAACAGAAATCTTATGAGACCAATGAAGGGGCTCTTAAAGACCTTGGACGTTGTGGAGAGGACCTAAAGTCTGACTATTACAAATTAAATAGCAACTTAAAAAAATCCATACTGATTAAAGAAGAGGTGGCAGAGAATTACCGAAATAAAGTTATGATTTTATCCATCACAAAAAGGCTGTGTTTGTAAAACAGGGAACCAGGAGATTTATTTCATACAGATTCTCTAGAAACTCTTGGAGACAGTAACATGGCTTCCCTCTCACTCTATGCATGATCAAGTTAAATTAGAAATTCTTCAGAGGAGAGGTGATCTCTTGTTATGTGTCTGCTACAGTGGCACCCTGGCCTGTAAACATATGCTGGTGTTTTTAATAGCTCTGTGATGAGGTTTGTTGTAAGAACGTCTCAGTGAAAATACAATGCTTGCACTGTGTGGGAGGTCAGACTAGATAATTTTAATAGGCCCTCCTGAACATGAAATATATTATCAAACAGTAGCAGAGTAATACAGGCAGCAATTATTTTTGTAATGAGAATGGTGATTGTGTGGACAGCATCGAGTGAAAATAAATGAGAGCCAGAGAATAATAGCAGGCTTCTGTAACATGAAAAGGAACAAACATTCCTATAAACAGAATTAGTATTGTTAATGCTTCATATTCACACATCATTTTCCTGAGCTGTCACCTCCATTTTGCAGGAGGAGCAAACAGGGAAGAGAGGTGAAGTGGATGCCCAAGAACACACAGTCGTGTGCTGGGTGAGAGCTGCATCTCCTGCCTCTTAAATCACTTCTGCCAGCTTCCTCTGAGACTTCTCACTCACCTGGAAGTTCTGAAGTACATGGTACTGGTGAGTTGACCCTCTCTTGACCTGCACTACTCCCTCCCTGTTGAACTCATGTGACATCCTGGGGACCTCTGGCAGTCATTGTACCTCACATCAGATCAGTGTGACATCTTCTCAGGACAGCTTGGACAGGTAGTCCTGTGCGTTTATAGTGCCTTCTCTTGTTTGGAAATTGTTCTGCTTCTGTGTTCGTGGGTTATTATTCTTGCCTTTCATTGCTAGACACACATTTTCACACTGGATAGTTTTCCCTACCTTTACTAGCTACTTGAGACCAATTTATAGATGCTATGCACAGTGGCTATAAGGCCAGAAGCCAAGTTACCAACAGATGTAAATCAGGAGCTGCAGCAATGAGCATCAGCTCATTACCTGATATGGCACTAAATGTGTCCTTCCTTCTGTCCCCAACACAGGATGCTCTGTCTACAGTATGCAATGACAGTAAAATGCTAGTGAAAGCCTTCTCTAGTAACCTTTTGCAGTCTGGTTTATCAATTGGACCATGAGACTCACAAAGCACTGTGACCTCAGGTACTAATTATCTGACACTCAAATCCTAAATTAAAGACCTTATACAGGTGATCAGAATCTTAGGAGCACGTGATTCTTTCCTCTTGTTTTAAGGAGACAGACTCTTTCTTATCTGTATGTACAAAACTGGGAAGAAGATGACAGGAACAATTTTACTTCCTTGCTAGTAACATTCATGACACTCATACTATTGAGGGGAAAAGAAGAAAAGAAAAAAAATTATACTACAATAGCGATGTTTTGGCAGTCTGTGAACAACTGCACTTATACAGGGCTATTAATAGATTAAGATCATGTCTACTATACTCCCAACAGTTATCTAAGGATCCTGAAGTGTACTTGTAATAATAGCAATGCTTAATACTTATAGAGTTTTATATCTCCAAAGTACGGTACAAACATTAACTAATTGATCATCAGCACCACAGTGATCTGTCAACATTAATCAGAAATATTTTTTGAAGAAAGATCAACTCTATATTTAATTTGTTCAGGTAGCAGATCTACTCCTTAGAGGGCCTTGCACTCTAGAGGCTGAGTGCCTTCCTACTGTAAAATTAAGTGTTGTAAGAAACACCTATCACGGATGCTTTATTTTCTTATTTGACTTCTTGGAAATAAGTATTAGAAAGTAGAACGATTCCTTGCTATAAGGTTTCTTAGTACATCTCTAGGTCCTACTTACACTTCCTAAATATATGCATTTGTATAAATCTGTACTAAAGAAAACTGTTAGTGTGTTGTGTGATAGTTCCTACTTCGTAGATGAACATCCTTCTTCTGTACAAACAGAACAAATTTCTTTAATATTCAGCACCATTGTAGCATCATAGTAGAAAGATTTGTTTCCTTTGACTATGAAAATTAAGTAGATCCAGAAATAGGACATACATTTTTCTTCTTTTTCTATTGTTATGAGTCATGATGTTCTTTCAATGACATTGACATACCAGGAAATGACTCTCAGAGTTTGCCTTGCGTGGTTTCTATTATTTGAGTTATTGTGGTGGTGTCTTTTGCACATGATCAACTTAAATCATAGAATCATATAATATCCCAAGTTAGAAAGGTCCCGTAAGTATCCTCGAGTCCGTTTCATGGTCCCACACAGGACCACCCAAAAATCAGACCCTATGTCTGAGAGCACTGTCCAGATTCTTGAACTCTGGCAAGGTCAGTGCTGTGACCACTTCCCCAGTGAGCCTGTTCCAGTGTTTGATTGCCATCTGGGTGAAGAACCTTTTCCAGATATGCAACCAGGACCTCTCCTGATGCACCTTCATGCTGTTCCTGTGGTATTATCATTTGTCACCAGAGAGAGGAGATCAATGCCTGCCTCTCTGCTCCCCCCAAACTCCCACAAACTTATCAATGGTTTGTTCCATCTGTCTCACCATACCAATGGAAAGCACTGTCACAGGAGCCCATTACAGTTGTAGAAGCAGGTCATAATATCTCCTTCCTTCGAGAAATTTAAAGGCATCTGGACATGGACTAGCCTGCTCTAGATGTCCCTGTTTGAGCTGAAGGGTTGTACCAAATGACTTTCCGCCCAGACTCAATAATTCTGTGACATCTTCAGTAGAACAGGAAGAAAAAACTTGCAAAGACTTAAGCACTATCTAATAATGTGGAATATAGTGACTACTTTTGCTACAGAAGTACATGCAGTAACACAGAGACAACTATCCATCCTCTGAATGCAATGAAAATATAATATCATAAAGCAGAAAATCAAGTTCTTCAGAGAATTTTGCTTTGTGTCCCCTTAAATCTACACATATACATGAGTCTTTAATTATTAAGCATATAATGCTCTTCTGAGCAACCTGGTTTTGCTGAATACCCTGAAATGCAAAGAAACAGTGTGTTCTTCCCACTTTCCTACTCAGTGTGTGGCCATTTTAAAAAGTTATTTTATTTTCTAATTTTATTTTATTTTTTTATTCCACTACACACTATCTAGCCAAACTTTTCTGTTCTTTTCCATATGGAATTATCTGTCATTCTAAGTGCTTCACAACTATTAATGAATTCCAGCTGTATTCCAGTACAGGGTGGAGGACAAGAGAAGAACAATACAATTTAAAGTTTCTTGTGCATTTAACTATTGCATGTCTGATTTTATTAAAGCTGTCTGTAGTTTTATTAAAGCTATAATAAGATTAGGCAGAGATTTGCATGTAGTTTGCTAGATCTTCAAGAAGAAAAATAATAAGGAACACAATCGTATTCCCTGTCATAATATTAAAATGTACATGATTCACTGGTAGGTTTGGAAACTATGGTTACGTCACACAGATTCCTGCCACTAAAATAAGAGTATCAACAGTACCATAAGAGTTCCTCAGGAGAGATTAGCATATATTTTGTAAGCCCTGTGAGGCTCTGTGTTGCAAATGTGGTTTGCAGAGGTTTTCCACTGTTGGAGTCTCTGCAGACTGTGAGATGGAATGAGCAAAACATTAGTAAAGCAACTGCTGGTGGGTGTGCAGACTCTCAGTGTGGGCTGATAGTACCAAGCACTGACTGATTCAGACAACATCAATAATGCTGGTGGGTTGGCTGGATGACCAAAAATTGTTCATTTTTTCCCTATCTATTATGACTCCACCAACACAAGGACCTTGTTTTTATTTCTCCCAGACATCTCTGTAAAGCCTCTTTCCTCCCTCTTATTCCTAATCTTCTGCTACCTTTTTTAAATTTTTTTTTCTCAGTTCAATTTCAGTTTCACAACTTGAATTCTCTCTCTTTTTTCTTTTTTCCCCCAATAACTCAATTATCTTCCCACACTTCTCATTAGTCCTAATCCTAACCAAGCAATTTTTTCCCCCTTTCTATCTTGTTTCTCCTTGCTTGTTACTGACCTCAGTTTCCAGTTCACCAACTCATGGTTTCACAGTGTCATTATATCCTTCATCCTGATCCCAATCACATGGAATGCGCATGAAGATGTACCTCAACAACCTATATCCACTCTTTCTGGATCCTAGTTCCAGGGTTACAACTTTATCTTTGTGCTTTAATTACCTAAATCACCTTCCTTCTAATTTGCATTTAAATCAAATGTATACACATTCCAGCTTGGCTATCAACAGACAAAGTGCAAAATAAGTTTTTCACTTTTATTTGAGGATACTGAATCACATGAAGCTAGGAAAAATCTGCTGTCCTTGAAGGATTACCTGGTCTATTACTCAAGGGCAAAGAAAGTTGAGAGTATGCTTACTCTGTGTTTTGGGCATGACATACAACTCTACAGGGCAACTCTAGAACTAAAAGTTGTATGATAGCATTAGCAATGTGATGATATGTAGGGTTACCACTCTGAACTGTCTGGATATAGCTGTGCCCTTTCCAAAACACATTTTCTCTCCACTTGAATCAGAACAGATTAGATGTCCCCAGTATACTACTGAATTGTCAGGTTTGCCTTCATACTACACTAAAAGCTGTTACATCATGTGTATGCTCAGGGAGGTGGTGGAATCACTGTCCCTGAAGCTTTTCAAGGAAATGGTAGATGTTACACTGAGGAACATGGTTTAGTGGGCATGCTAATGATGGGCTGATGGTTGGAATAGATGATCTTATTATTTTTTTCCAACCTTAATCATTCTATGATCTTATGATTTTATGTCAGCTCAGGGAACTCTTCAAAGAGTCTTTCAGTGTAACATTTAAGCATGCATGTTGTCAAGTCTCTGTATGTATTTGTACTCTTGTGCCACGAAGAAAGAAAAGATTACCTAAAAATGTTAGAGAGAGAAATAAATAAATTTCATTCAGGGATTAAATTCAGGAATTTCATTAAGGTCTGTCTTGCTCATCGTTTAGTCAAATAGTCAGATAGGCTTCCAGAGGATGAGCCCCTCAGCTTCTGTGGAACACATCCAAATTTCCCAACTCTGCAGAAATCTCAGGAGAATGTGAAATTCTTCTCAGTTCTGTGAATTTCACCTTCCAGTATACAAGATGATTTTTATTTTATTTTTTTTAATCCCAGATGGAGTGTGGAAGGGAAATGAAAAGCAAAGCTTTCTGTCAAAGACTTGGTACCTCTAGGTCTTAAACACCCTTAGAGAGGCTATTTTTTTATTATTAAATACATATTATTCCAGTCTACTGGGAACATTCTCTGTGTCACTTGCAAATTCTGCTTTGCTTCTATGAACTTTCTGTGTATTTCTACCTTTGTACTTTCTTTTGGTGTGTTTGCTAGATGAAATCACAGCAAGTCTGTTGCTGAAGGGAAAACTGAACAACTGATCTTCTGAAACCCAGGTCAGACCTCTTTCCATTAGACAGCTTCTCCCTACACTACCAGTAAAAGTGGAATTTTTTTCTTGAAATGTCAAAACACAGGTCACTTCAGTGAAGCTATACAAAAATTTTATGGGTTTAGCTTTGAAATGTCTCAGTATTCATAAGTGAAATAGAT
>VXAB01000047.1:44640-79372 GCA_013399175.1 Odontophorus gujanensis
TCCCTTCCTTCCCTTCCTTCCCTTCCTTCCCTTCCTTCCCTTCCTTCCCTTCCTTCCTTCCTTCCTTCTGACAGGTGACCATAAGCAACAGATTAGCCGTAAGTTTGTAGTGGCAGCAGAAAATGAATGAGTTATACTAGAAAAGTTTACCTTTAACCTCACAAGTAGAAGCTTTGTAATGCAGAGAAGTGCCATTATGCCATTCATAAATTCCTTTTTGATCTCTATAGCCAAGGTACAAAAAGAAGAAAAAGCATTTTAAATGAGGCTACTTCCAAGCTGCTATAAAGGACATTTTATCATAGTTTACACTGCAGAAAGTACTGAGAAGGGAGCAAGAGGATGGGAATAACAGTGTAGAAACATTGTATGCTTTTATATCCTTTTAAGGATATGTGTGAAGTGTCCCATGTACAAGACAGGGAGTAAGGAATTGCAAGATGTCTTTTATGCTTATTTCCTTGAGGGTCTAGGCATGAAACAGATTTTATTTTCTACCTTATTTATCCTTATTTGTAAAAGAAGTATGAAGATACTTTTTTCTAATTTAGAGTATGGGTGCTAAGATCAATGACAGAAAATCTGAGCTGGAGATATGGAAAAAATAGATATCATTGTCTTTGCTCAGTTCCACTCTATATGTTTGCAAATACCTTTGATCCCTTTCAAGTGTGTAGCTCAACACCAGTTGTATATCCTATGGTGCAACCCTAAGAAACACTGTGATTCAAAGTCATGACTCATGGTTGGACTACCAGAGGGAGGAAGCCCCTGATCTCAGAATCCTACCAGTATTTTTGCCAGTGAACCTAACCCCAAGCTCTTTTTCTAATCTGCATTTGAAGTACACCACCCCAGTGAATAACAGCTCTGTTAATCTTAAGGACTCCATTGACTCCAATGTAAAAAACACTGTGCCTCCTGGTAGAACATTTGTTGTGTTTCAGCTAGTACGGTAAGTAAGTAAATCAAACCTCTGTTCTTGGATTCATTCCCTCTTTCTATCCCAAATTACTCTTTCAACTCACTACCCCTCAAGGATGCTATTTCAATGTTAATATTTTATGCATTTAACTATGATAAATAAAGAATGTAAACATGGAACATGAATGCATTCCAGAAGGATAAAATAGCACTATAAAAACTCAATTTTCCTTTGATTTTCAGAAATTATTTCTTGAGAGAATTAGAGGTGTACAGAAGAAAAGACTTGCCAGGCAAAAGTTATAATGAAAAGCAGAAGGATAAAATAAACAATGTTTTAAAACTCTAGCCATCATTTTACAAAAAATACTGTGGGGAAGTGAAACTAAGACTGGTATGAGTCAATTAAAATATGCACATGTAACCTTTGATTTCTTTTTTTTTTNAGATGGAGTGTGGAAGGGAAATGAAAAGCAAAGCTTTCTGTCAAAGACTTGGTACCTCTAGGTCTTAAACACCCTTAGAGAGGCTATTTTTTTATTATTAAATACATATTATTCCAGTCTACTGGGAACATTCTCTGTGTCACTTGCAAATTCTGCTTTGCTTCTATGAACTTTCTGTGTATTTCTACCTTTGTACTTTCTTTTGGTGTGTTTGCTAGATGAAATCACAGCAAGTCTGTTGCTGAAGGGAAAACTGAACAACTGATCTTCTGAAACCCAGGTCAGACCTCTTTCCATTAGACAGCTTCTCCCTACACTACCAGTAAAAGTGGAATTTTTTTCTTGAAATGTCAAAACACAGGTCACTTCAGTGAAGCTATACAAAAATTTTATGGGTTTAGCTTTGAAATGTCTCAGTATTCATAAGTGAAATAGATAGTGTGAAACAATTGTGTTTGAAATAGTCTACCATGGGATAAAAAAAAGCTAAGTGAATTTTCACACACACACACACACGCAAAATGCAACCCTATTCTCCTTTGTTTTGACTGAGTGCAAAATGTAACAGAAACATCTTTTATTTAATATAGTGTGATTGGCTAACCTCAGAGTCTGGGATTAAAACAAAAAAAAAAANACTTCAGACTGATAGGAAAAACATGGTAAGAAAATGAGATTGCCTCAGCCATATGTGGGCTGGAGGAGACATTTTCAGGACTGTAAATTTTTTTGTCCATAACATTTCAAGTGATCCAGTAAACCTGATGCATTAAAAACTCTCAAAATAAAGAACACTAATGTATTTGAAGGTTTTTCTGGATGAGAGAAGAAATTCCAGCAATGGCACATTTTTTTGATAGACAAATTCTGCAAGTATTAAAAAAAAAATAAATAAGAGTGAAAGAGAAAATAAAAATAGAAAATAAAATACTGCCACTATTGGCTGGAAGGGAAGGAACAGGGAAATGAAGAAGAAAGGTCTTGGTAATGTAGTATCTGAGTTTTCATGGACCTCATAAAAACACACAGAGACTCATAAGACTTGGGATAAATGAAAAAAGCAGGGAGATGGTGAACTCAGGAAACATGTAATTTCTCCTTCTAGATTGGGGAGGTGTTTTTGCTGTTGCTGCAGCATCAAACCAGTGATTTTGTCTAAATAATGCTTGAAATTATGTGACTGGATGGTATAGACTCAATGAGTGATGGAGGCTGACTATATAAGTAGGTTGTGATGGGGTGGAGTTTTACTTCCATTTTTTCAGTTTACTGGCATTAGAGGAAAGCAGGACATCTGGAAAATTTTCAGTGTTTTGAAGGTAAGACAGGGGCAGAACTTCAGTCCATATCTAGTGCCAGCATGAGATGCTCGTGCAATCTGTTGCTTTACTCTGCCTTTGCACATCTTCCCTCCATCATTTTACAGATGTTGAAGCCTGCTATTCCTGCTCCTTTAGAAGATGAGGAAGCATAGGTAATATGCAGGTCCATATTTCCCAGAGTACAACATCACTTCTAACTTGTTGATCCTGAGATATTACCAATTTTGAATAACAAAATCCCACCTCCTACTCTCTAGCTACCTCTAGATCTAGATGGATACCTTGCATTTTACATTATAAATTGGCACAAATGATGCCACTTAGAACATTACAGCAGGCTTCAGCAGGAGGCTTACAAATGCCACTTGTAATTAATAAAAACTCCAATCTCAAATACATTTCACAGTTTCTTCCTGGGGAGAAGTACTTCACAATTTTTGAACTTTCAGGCTGATGGGTTGAGTGCACAATTGGTGCAGTTTCTTTTGAAGTGGATAATCCAGCACACGGCTGAGCAAATGGCAAACCAGATGTGGAATGAAAGGTACCCCTCAGGGCTCAGAGAACCAGAGAAACAATGGAATCTGCGGGACGTTTTTAGTGAATCAGACCCTTGTTCTCCTCCACAAAGAAGGAGAAGAAAAAAAAACAAAACCACGGTGACACATAAAACATGCAGCAACAAATTGATGGCAACTTCTGCAAATGGGAACATGAACTACATGGCATGTGGATAAAAGAGAAAGCATCTGCAAAACATGTGAGGAAAACTGTGAATATAATTCTAGCAATTATGATTATAGTGTTGTATACGCTACTGCACTTAATTACAATTTTCTGTTCTTTTCATGCTATGGAAAAGGACTAAATGGACTACAAAATGTATCTCAAAAGACAAACAATCTGTGGAATGAATAGGATCCTCCTTTATCTTAATACAATGAGGACTACATTTCATAAACATGGCAGCATCTCCCTGATAATTCTTCAGAACAGAACTTTGATTAAAAAATGAACATTGTGAAAAAAATTAGCAGCTATTATTATTTCATCTGTGAACATGAATAGGATTATTAGGAGAATTAGAAAGAGGGTATAAAAAAATGCAGCAACAAAAAGTAGTTTACTTTGAGAGTTACATTAAAATGCTAATGTTTTTCTTAAAAATAATCCAATGTTATTTTATTGAAAGTGAAAAGGCAGAGTTTCTAAAAATCTTCTTTTGCATGCTTAGAGCTTTCCGCATTTTTCTTTATTGGAATGAGAAGGTGTACAACTTTTGTAGTACTCACATACTCTGTTAAAAGTTAAAACAACAGTCATAATCATTAATCTTAAATTGTGAACCAGAACAGGTTTTCTGGGTAGATCTGTAAAATATTTTGCAAATAATGAATTCTGTTTAGGAACATTGGTCTAGAAGGGAACTCTGTGAGAACTGAGTTAATTTGCAAGGTTTTTTTTTTTCTTTTTTTCTGTACACATTTAAAAATGTACACTCATGCTTCAAGCGTAAGTTTCAGGCAGTTCAGATGCTCCACTGAATTAAATGAGCCAGTGCAGATTTACAGGACCTGAAGAAGTAAGACATTATACCTATTGATATGGGGAGTTATATGAAAGCACGGTGTTGTACAACATAAGGTTTTCAGTGGCACGAATTTGGGACAATGGCATACTTGGGAATAGTAAAGCTGTGAGTTACAACATTTTTTGTAAAGACACACTGATAAAACTTGACAGTTCATTGCCCCACCATGTGTACTGCAAGCCTCATTCATTTTATAGATTTTTTGAGTGTTTAAGAGTGAAATGAGTTGGATAACTTGTCTCTAAATAACTTAGAAATTCTGGTTATAAATTCTTATAACCAGAATTTCTGGTTATAAGTTAATATAAGTTTTCTTATATAAAACTTATAAATTCTGGTTTGCAGAGAAAGGCTTAGCTGCATGGAAAAGCTGCTGGAGGCAAATAGCAAATAAAAAAGCTGAAAATCTATGTGTTTGGAGAGGAGCAAGTATCTCAAGATACAGGACTGTGAAATGAGAAGGAAGACAGCAACAGGAGCTGTCATATTTTGGACATATCTGAGGAGGAAAGTAAGAAAGAGATTGGCTGTGAATCTGGGAGAGTGAGGTGTGAGCAAGGCAGAGAGAGAAGTTTAGATTTATTTGGGGTGAAGAAATAGATGGATTTAATGCAGGGGCATACCAGCTTTCTGGGCCACACTATCCATCCTGGGCATTCCAAACATAGCACCTGGGAATGCTCAAGGGAGTGAAGAAACTGAGTGCAAGAAATACATATAAATGTGTTTATCGTGCAAGTTGTTCATGTTTATAGATATATATATATTTATATAATTTTCTTTCTCAGAAACATCTATGAAAGCTGTAGGGAGAGTTATTTACTTTCAAGGGAATTTTTCTTCAGTATTCACAATGAAGACACACATCGGACAACTACAAAGTGAATGTTAATAGGACTTCCTTGATCTCTGTAGAAGTCATTATGGCCATGGGTAACTTAGATCATGCTCTTTGAAGTGCAGAATATAAGGGTATTGTATAAGAAATGAATGGTGATCTAATGCTACTAGGCTCCTGAGCACACATGTCCAGATACCTACTGTTCAGTGTCTACTGAGTAGTTTGTGTTTGAGTTCATAAAAATTGGTCTGAAGTTATTTCTTAAATGCTCTTCATTACAAATTCATGTTCCTGATTTTTTGCAGACTTCAATTAGATTTCTCCTGGTCTATACCATCAATCAGCATATAATCATAGTCTGGCATGGGTTGGAAGGGACCTCAAAATTCATCTAGTTCCAACGCCCTATAATAGGCAGGGTTGGCAATCACTAAATCAGACACTAGATCTGACTGCCCAGAGCCCCATCCAATCTAGCCTTAAACACCTCTAGGGATTATATGTCATCGATAATGCTAGTATGCAAGTTAGGATAAAATTAATCCTTCTCCTGACTGAATCTGGGTTAAATTAGATCATTGCAATATCTCCAATATTTACATGAGAGATAATATGCATTCAGATTTTCTGTGTGTCATATTTTGTGAATTTATTAGTAGTTTCCTTAGTTTTTCTTCTGCAGCCATCTAATTTAGGAGCAAACTATCCTCTTTGCTACAACTTTTACAAAATCTAACATCCTTGCTTGAGGTCATGTAGTTGAGCATTTCCTTCACTACCTACTGCCTTCCACAGAGGCTTTGTCTAGACTTACAAACAGAAGCTAAGTGAATAGATTTATGACAGTCTGGACAAGCAGTACAGCTCTCAGTAGCAAATTTGATCTTTTTTTTCTGTGTTTTCTCGGATTTATACAGCTCAGAGAAGTTTATAACACTCCCTCCGTAATTGAGACAGCCATATTTCATTATTGGATTGCAGGACTCTATAGCTACCATACATCTAATATTGTTTGTTTAAACTTGTGTTTCACCAACAGTATGAAAATGACTTCTCTCTGAAGGCTATTTCTTGCCATGCATTCTGTAAATATATATTCTTTGTTTGAAGAAAAAGAGAATTCTTGTGGTTTTTTTCATAAGAAGCAAAAGAGGCGACTTTTTTTTTGTTATGGACAGCTACATCTAGGAAAATGCTGACTCCTAAAAGGTTAATTTGAACATGTATAATGATATTAGAATAATTTAATTAAAGCCCATTTTAAAATGTAATGTTTATTATTAGCTTGTGTACTTTCTAATTATTTTATAGGGTTTTATTTTTTATGGCAAGAATCCAACCATTACAAAGCTGTGAAACTAGATACATACGCAAGCAAAGAAATGCATCTGCAAACTTTGTTTGAAGAGGGAATTGTCAGAAATACCACAGTGCGACATTTCACAGAAATGAAAAACTTTGTTTTTAATGACATAATCCTTCTCTTCCTTGTTAATATACTAAAGACTACATTAACAATTTTGGAGGGCAAGAGGGGAAAGAGGACTACGCTTAGAAAGCACAGGGCTGTGTAATATCATCACCACCAAAAGATTAAGAAGTAAAATCAATATCTCAGTGTACACCCAATGCTTTGTCTTTTCCAATTTTTCATGTGTACACCAGAAATAGATTCTGATGTCAGCTCGAGTCCAGATCTTGGAAACATCATCCTTGCACACAAAGAAAAATATTTTAACAGATTTTAAATAAATAGCAGTATATAAAGTGGGATTTCTGAATACAGATATTTTTCTAAAGACTTTCATGGACTCTCTGTGTACTTAATTAAGTAGTACCCTTACACCTGAATTCATGAGCTATGAACATAGAATGCTTACAGGTGCAGTAGTGTCTGCCAAGATGGAATGAAGCTGTCAATAAAAAATTTCAAATCAGTTAATCTTGTTTTCTGAGCATCTTCTTGTATCTTGTCACCACCCTTGTTCCACCCAAAAATTGGTAAAATTCTTGTAATGATTTCAAGATGCTTTAATCAAGATTTTTCCACTGTCTTTGACTAGGATAATGTAATAAATAAACGGCTTGTTTATCTTTAAATCAGGCTTTCCTGAAAGACAAAGAGGCACTATGAAAATAATGATACTGTAGTTACCCAGAGAATTAAACCCAGGGGGAACAGACTATATCATAAAGATCATGTTTTTAATCCACCTCCATGTTTGTGACAGATGGTCCAACCAAAGAAACAGCACATTAAGCAGATGGACTTGGTATCTGATTCCCAATTACAAGAGTTGCTCCAGGTGGAAGATTACTTCTACTGATGAGGGAAAGTGATTTCCCCACAGTTGGAGCCCAAAAAATTGCTCACTCTTTAGCATTAAAGGTTCACACTCACCTTTCAAAGTTGGGATGTAGCATTAAAGATCTGATAAAAGGATCATGGAAGATGGCTATTATGATTAGTAGGTCATTGATCAACCCTTAAATGTGAATGATATAAAGTTGTTAAGATACACAATCCAGGTGACTGGGCTCTGCCTGAAGGTTTAATGTCAGAAAATATTAGATACAGCACAAGGAACTATGAGACATACATAGCAAACTACAGTGGGGGGGAGTGAATGACCAGCTATGTTTACACCCAATGTGTGCACTGAGAATACACATTTAATCTTGCCTACCCTGGACTCCAAAATGGGAAAAGCAGCAGCCCCATATCTAGCAGAGCAGAAGAGGAATCCCCTGCCCTCAAAGAACACCAGATGTATATTTCCTTTAACAGAAGTGCCAAAAGTATTTAAAATACTCTTTGTACGTAACGTAGAAGAATAGAGCTGAAAACAATAGAACTCTGTGAAAGGCAATAAAGCTCCATTAAACTTTGTTCAGGCTCCTGCAGACAATTGTACACTAGTTACCAGCTGTACATAACTATTTAGTCAAAGCATGTATTTCAGTGATAATTGCCCATCAAGTGGATAAATGGAAGTATTGTTGTGATGGATTCAACAAGTTAGTTCTGTAGATTTCTGTGCATCCAGGGGTTAGAAATATGTTCTGCTCTGAATATAGATCATCCCTCCCTAAATCTGACACAATCAAACCAGTTTCTCAGATATCTTCCACTATCTCATGAGCTTATGGCACTTGCACTAACCTTAAGCAAATGAGAGGCTGTTTGCCTTTCAGAATTAATTAAAAGTATATAAGCATGTAATCTTTTGGGGTCAAACCAAAGTACAATTTCTGATCAATTAATATAGGCTTCCATCGATAATACCATTTGTGACAATAGAAAACATTGATTAAACAGAGAATTGTACTGTTCATTTTAAATTGCTCACCCATTTCAAACACTGACACTCTTTTCAAACTGTTTCTGAAACAGAATTCTGATTGCAAAGCAATGAATTGTAAGAATTATTGTGAACTTCAAATGCTGGAACTTTTCAAGATTTTTCTCTACTTTCATTTGATTGCAGTTAGTCTCTCAAGCAGTGAATTCTGTGAACAGTTTCATTACGTTGCATTTTCTCTTTTCCTACTTCAAAATATCCCACTGTGCTCAATAAAACAACCGAAAAATAAAATCAAATCTCAAATTCATTGTTCCATTTCATTATCTACAACAATCTGCATGGAGACAAAGATGAAATTTCAATGGGCACTGGATAGAAGTGTTCATTTGGCACCAGGTGACTCAATGATACATTGGGTAACATGCTTCACTTTATTATTATTTTTTTTAAAGAAATAGTAATGAAATTGCAATTTGGTACAGCTGTAATTAAATTCAACCCTTAGTTGTTTAAGCAGATCAAGTTTCTTAACTACAGTGTTTTTGTGGATTGATATTTCTGTTCCATGACCAGGTTTGGAGAGGCAGGGACTGCTGCTTATCTTCTCTTTGCCTTAGGGGTTGCTTTAGTTTCATGCAAATATAACTTGCAAAAATAAAGGATGAAATAACCTTTTTCTAGTAAAGGCTGGAATAAGCCAACTCACCTTTGTAAACAGAAGGTGAAAATCAGCTTATATATTTCCTTTGAGCAAGGGTTTGCATCTGTTTCAGACACATCTGGCAGTAGAGATAAATTTAAATACAAGCACTCTGCAACATCAACAGTGATATTAGTTCTAAAATGCAGGAACACACACATAATAATAGATTGGAAAATTTGAAAGGAAATTGCACTGATCAAGAAAGGAAGAAAAATACTCCTTTCTTGCAGATGTGCATTTTCTTTGGTTAAATATCCTGCTGGAAGTGTCTTAGCTCAGTAGCCAAGGCCTTTTGATTTGTTCTAAAAGCAAGGCAATAATTTAAACAGTAAAGATAATGTAATTCTTCTCCAAATGTAAACTACCTTGGAGTAGAAATAATGAAAGTTTTTCATACACAAAATAGTTGCAGTGCGGACACAGGACAGTACTATGGATGTGCAATGGAGACAGTATTGCCTTGCAGATTTACTACACCACATCATAAGGAGATAGAGGAGAAAAGCTAATAGCCTTTTAGGTGAGCAGGCGAGGCTTGACATTGGCCAGACACTTTGAAGATAGTTTACAAAAAGAGAGAAGTTTGGTATGACCTTCTCCTGACTCTTGTGTTATTTACTGTATAACGACAGGTTAGTGATTCTCTATGGCAACCACCCCAGGTTGGTTCAGGAGCATCTGTTGCTCCCAAGAGATTTGAAACAACCCCTCTTTCTATAATGACTCATTGCATCTCAGACTGTGAGGCTATGGAATAAATATGATCAAAACTTTATTGCTGAGATCTTCACTCACGGGTAGATCTGATTCTTTGGGATATAGGAGAAGCAGTGACAGGAAGGTGAAGGAGACCAAGAGATGACAGGCAAACCAAGGGGAGGCAAGGAGCAGAAACAGTGAAGTGGCAAATGGAGATATTTATAGTGACTTTATGGCCTTCGTTTAAGGGGCAAAATTCCCTGTGTGTCTAGAAAGTGTCTATGATATGTCCCAGATCTTGGAGCTGAGTCTGTCTGCACCTCCTCTCTTAATGGAGGGGCCCGAATCACACTGAAAAAGTTTGACAAATCTAGAGCTAAGTTTTATTAGAACATAAATGAGGTCCTTAAACTTTATGAAACAGAGAAACCACAGCATATGTTTAGAACAACATAAAAGGGTTTGAAACAAACTCCTCTCCTGTCTAGTCTTCCCTTATAAAAGAGGCCTATTACTTCATAGCTTCCATCTGCAAGCTCTGGTCAGGAGCCTTATTCTTCTTTCCAATTGTGCACTTGTCCCACCAGCTCCCACCATTTTGCTCTCTGCTGTTCTAATGCTGTCATGGACGAAACAGCTTTGCCCTGGTACAGGGACAAAGAAAATGCCAGCCTCTATAGAGCAAGGGCTGAATTCCAGCTAATCAGATACCATCCTTCTGTATATGATTAGGTAATGTGGGTATCACACTTTATTTCCCTACTTTTGGATGACTGAATTTAGATAAAAACAATTTCAGTCTGTGGATTTTATTTCTTTGGTCTTCTGCAGTGACAGTGTATTTTGAGAAACCACTGTTGCACAGGTTTCCCAGAGATGTGATCATGTCTATGCATTATAATTTAACAGATTACAAAGCAGGAAGGTTTTATACATTGACTCCACCCAGTGATTTGTAGAGAAGTTCTATATATAAAAATCAGTACTTTATCTTAGAAGACATTCATTAAAAAAGAAAACACTATGAAAATATAAGTTTCCAATAATTTTCAATAACTAATGCACATGAAAATTGTGATTTGAAATCTTTTTTACGTATGTTACAAGTAATGCTAACGGTGGGGCTGAACAAAATCAGGACTTAATGCTCCATCATTTTTATTTTCATATTTGGATTTAGTAGACTAAGTCATCATTTTTTCTCAAAGTGAAGACACTGAGAGAAAAAAAGATTAATATTCACTCAAGGTTGGAGCAGTTTATTCAATTGTGTTTCTGTGCATTTCAGACAAAGTTGCCACCTTTCCTTTCTTTCAGCTAAGGGAATTCTCCTAGTGAAAGGTGGAATACATGCACTACTCAAGCATGATATTTCCACTCAGCCACAAATATGAGCCATTAATTGGCGGATTGATGGTTTTTCTATCAAGATTTTTTTTAACTATTGGTAAGAAGTGTCATGGTTTTATGGTTTTTATCTTTGGTATTCCACATCATAACATCAAGTAAGGCACTGGGAGTTAAAGAGTTAATGCTCCAGTTCCATGGACTGCCAAATTGTCAGGTACCTGGTCCTCAGAAGAGAGGAAGAACTTTATATCCCAGAGGACTTTGCATTCTCATTTTCCTTTCAGGGGGAAAGATAAAACTGCATGCAAGTCCCAAGACTTTCCTCTATTTGCTGGTCATCTCAGCAGTGGAGGTTCCCTATTTGTCTCACCTTCAGCTTTAGGGTAAGACCTTTGGTTTCATACACTTTTTCTCTCATTTTATTTGATTTATTTGCTTCAATTCCAATTATATTGTGTTATGTTATTTTGAATTCTGATATCTTATTTAGTAAATTAGTATTCCTCCTCAGATTGTTGCTGCTGTTTCATTTTTAGTCCCATTTTTCTATCCTTTCCCTTTTTCCCCCTTCCCCTTTCCTAGGGTGTGGGTCTGAGGGTCCCTCGCACCATTAGTCACAGAACTGGGCCGAACCAGCCAATAAACTGTTGATAAAAAGTCTTTATAAAATTTAGCTCTGTGAATAAGCAAATATAAATAAGGTTAAATATTTATCAATTAACTTGTCATTTTGCAGCTCAATTCAATATAATTTAATAAAGAAACTACGCAACTAGAGAAGCATCTTTTCACCATTCTCCTCTCTACTTTTTTTGTACTGGTAAGGCAGGAAGTTCAGATCTGTGTCTATTTCCCTTTCCAGTTCCCTTTTCTGTGTAAATCTAACAAAGTTAGAGCTTTAAAGAAGCTACTAAATATCTGTTAATACTTCAATATCATTCCATGTGTACAAAAGCTTCCCAGAACTTGTAACTTACTTTTGGTAGCTGTTACAGAGCACACTTCCCTACTGCTTTTTTCTTAACATCAAAGGAAGACTAATGAACTTCTCACATAATTTGGTACAGAGAGAAAACTTGTATTTTAGTCTATGAGGTAGTGTGTTCAGGTTTTCCAAACAGTCCTTTGTTGAATCAAAACTCTATTCAGTTTCACCACTCAACAAAAAAGGCATTATCTATGAGTCTATCAGTTTGGCTTTCCATTACATCACAAAATGAATGTAGTACCAGTGTTACAGCTGAGTTACTGCAAAAAGTTCCATGTAGCCAACCTTAACATGCCCTTGCTATCTTGATGTATCTTGATGTATCAGTCACTCTTTTATTTTCCCAGACACAAAACACAATCTGTGGTAAGAGTAATATAGATAAAATGTAGATTTCACAAGTACTGCTTCTCAGAAATCTGTTGCCCACGTGATGAAGTGTAAGGTGCAATTACAAGCAGTTACATGTTCTTTGCATTAATGGTAAGAAGAGAACTGTGGGACATGAAAGGAAATAAGCAATATCAACCACAGTAGTTTTAATTCAGGGCCTTAAGAACTGAATAACAACAGTAAAATATTTTGCTTCAATTGTTATGTAGTGAGAGCTCACCTGGACAAAGTGAACAGATGATATCAAGACTTTTATTTATTTATTTATTTTTGACTGTCCTAATGCCAGACTTGAAAAGAAACAGGAAACATTTACTCATTCAGATTTTTGTTCTCATTATTTAAGTATAAAATCGTGCTGGATATTAGGAAAAATTTATTCTCAGAAAGAATAGGAATGCATCAGGATTTGCTGACCATGGAGGTGGTACAGTCACTGTCAGTGGAGGTGTTCAAGAAAAGGGTAGATGTGGTGCTCAGGGACATGGTTAGTGGGCATGGTGGAGATGGGCTGGTGATTTGACTATGTTCCTAGTGGTATTTCCCAATCATAATGCTTCTAAGACTCCATGATAAGTGTAATCATAAGATAAATGTACATCTGTAACGTTCGCACAGTCTAAACTCACTTAATTAATATTGAATAAGAAATCCCTGTTTTTGGAGGTTAATGAAATTTATCACAGACCACAATTGCAGAACATTCATTTCTGTAAAAAAAGATAAATATCATGGAAAAAATAAAGTCTTCGAATTACTGAGAAGTTCAGTTCAGGTGACTGAAAAGGAAAGACAGTAGATGCAACTTCTGTCCTCTGTATCCATGCAGATTCCAAGTGTAGTCACTTGTGCTGGTAGCCAAAGCTCACTATTTTTTGTCATTGGAAAGAGGAATTTTCTGTGCTGTTATTCAGACTCCCTTTTGCTTTGTGTGTAGAGTAGCTCAGCTATGTGGAAGTAGGTGTGCTTGTTTCATGCAGTTATACAATAATCACAAAAAGTAGAAAACTAAACTCATAAAACTGGAAGACTGTAGAATTTTATATATATTTTTGTTTGTTTGTTTTGTTATAGATACTGACATTGATGCTTAAATTCTCTCTAAATGATCAGAGCCCTAAACTGTCCTAAGAAAGTTCAGTGGAATATGAGGATAAACAATTTTGTACTTTAATCCATTTTATTCCAGAATAGTTGGCTGAAAAATTATCATCTTTCATTTTAACTGAAAGGTCTCCTGTTATATTAAATTGTGACAAGCAAAAATCAACAAAATAAAAAAGAAAAAATATATTTTATTTTAAGGGGAAAAACTGTGAGGAAAAATATTCCTAAACTTTCTGAAATTTGATTATTATTTTCTTTTAGCTGAAATCTGGATTCTTTTTCCCAAATAGTTGTTTTGTTTCGTTTTGTTCTGTTTTGTTTGTTTGTTTTTTGCATTTTTATCTTTACATGCACAGGGATTTTCAGTGGAAAAATCTCTGATTAGACCTATTAGTATTTTGGGATGAAAATCTTATTGTGATACCAAAGAGAACTTTCAATTCTGGAAGGCTCAGAGCTCTTCCTTACAATGAAAATCAGGAAAAATGATCCAAATTACATAAGTCTACAAATAAGACGTTTTAGAAATAAGCTAAATTATATCCACATTGATTTCCTGATAATATGCATTTACATTGCTTCATTAAACCACTAAAAATTAATTTGGAATTAATTTCCCACAATAGCTTACGCAAATAAATTCTTACAGAATGAGATGATAGCTCATCTTGAGGATGATATATATCTAACTTATTGGCCTAGATATTTACCATGCATTCATTCATAACAGATTAAAAACTTGAAAAAGACGCACAGAAGTGAGGAAGATAGAAGCTTTATCTGCCTCTGCCCTGCAGAGAACAAATCCTGCACAGAGGTAATGTGTTCCTGGGTCACCTCTGATAAAAGCTGCAGAGCATGTCAAGGGCAAGTAGAACTTGCCCAGGTGAAGTTGGTCATTCAAAGTGAATTTTTCGGGTGTTTCTCATTTGTGATGGACAGGCAGTTCTCAAACGTAGAAGGTAGACCCTATATTTTCCTCTTGCTTCTAATGTCCATGTCCTTGCAGGCAGCAAAATGGAGAATTACTGTTAAACATTTTGATAGGACAAGGGGAAATGATTTCTAAAAGAGGGGAGACTTAGATTGGATGCAAAGAAATAGTTCTTTACAATACTTCTTTATGCTGGATCAGCTCAGCTCAGCTCAGCTCAACATCCAGTCTTCATTAGCCAAATTTCAGGCACATAAAAGACCATTTTGGGAAGTCTGCTACACAGTCTCTTTGCCTACAGAAGCCCTCTGAAATCTTCTGCAGATCTCTGCTTTCTTGCAAATCCTTTATGAAACTCTATCATTGAGTCTGCTGAGAAAAGCCTTAAGAAACTGACTGTTGACTATCTGAGTAAACAAAAAATACATTTTCATGTATTGACCTGTCTCTTTGCATGAAAATACTTTTTTCTTGCCTTATACTTTATATACAGGGTCTCAGAGACAGTCTATCACTTTAATCTGCTTTTTTCAGTGTTTAACACAACAGTTCATGACAAGGTCTCTAGGCACTATAGTAATATAAACAATAGGAAGAAGATAAATACAATGGATATTCATAAGGGCTGGGTTGAAAAAACTACCTGATCAGTTCAATTCTCTGGACCTTTATTCATTCAAGGTCAAAGAGGTGAAAGAGCAGAACTTCCTCCATAAAATTTCTCAGCCCTTCCCAGTCCAAGGCACTTCAGCAAGCTCTTTTTATTGTTACTTGTCACATTACAGTTCTGCACAGTTAAAAAACATCATAGAAGCCACAGTTATTATAGTTATTAACATTTTATGGCCTTGTTATTCATACCTTAAGCTCCTTAAAATGAAGTGGTGCATTTTAAGGGAGCAGCATGTATTTAATTGATTCCACTGTAAAAAGATTGCCCCACTTCAGCAGTTTCTAGTCTTTTTCCTTGGGTTTTGCTTCTATTAATGATGACAGTATCAATTTTATCTCTTTAAGCAAAATGATACAAAGCAGTTTAAATTTCCTTACTCCGCTGTGTGTCTGTGCTTGGCTTAAACAGTTTCCCCTCTTTTGTAATTGAGCACTGTGGAAAGGTTTGCTGTGCTCTGAGCTACTTGTTCATGTACATTTCTCTTTCAATTCAGAGTGTAGAGTCATGGATTCATCTTTGGTATAAACAATTTTGAATTGTACCACATCTACGATGTTTTAAGTGTATGCCCTGGAGAAATACAAGCAAGTAGCTGATTCTTTTGAGCAGAGTTTGTCTCACCTAACTTCAGATGTCTGAAGAGCAGATACCTGTATCCCGAGTGACTTAATTAGAATCCATTTTCAATCACTGTAGAGAAACAGGATTGCTCATTTCTACAACTTCTGGAATACATTGCACCATAAGACTGGTCTCTTCTAGCCAGGTTCCTTTATTTTCCTTGACTGTGTTGGAATCCTAGAGTGAAATAGTTAAGAAGTCATGATCCTGTGTGGCATTTATGTGGTGTCGAATTTTTTCTGTGTTACATGTTCCAAACACTTAAATACAGATATCATAGATTTATGCAATCTTTAAGGCTAGAAAAGATCACTAAGATCATTTAATCTAACTATCAACCCATCACCAACATACCACTGACCATGTCCCACAAAGCCATCTCTCCACAGTTCTGTACAAGAACACCCCTCCAAGGATGGTGACTCCACCCCTTCCCTAGGCAGCCTGTTCCAGTATCATATGACTCTTTATGTAAATATTTTTTTCCTAATATCCACCTGAATCCCAAAGCATCATGTGTTGCCCTTCTATTTTGTACATCTGTACCAAGAAACAGGGACAACCTTACACAAAGCACATATATAGATGCAAACAGGGGTGTCATTATTCCCCACAGGAGACTGTATTCATTAGAACATAAAACTCAACAATTCTGGTCACTGCTGAAAAATAGCTTCCTTATCTTTCTCATTGAAAGAACTTCAGCCACTTCTGTTTGAATGAGGTTAGCTTATATTTCTATGAGATCAAGAAGGTCAAAATAAAAAAGAATGAAAAAACATGGACAATTGAATTACAGAACAGAAATAATGCTGAAGTGGTATGTCCTTGCACTGTTTCCCGGACTACATAAGTCATTATAATTTTGATAATTCAGTATTACAAAAAAGAGTGATAGAATAGGAAATGGTCATGCTTAAATCTGTTGTTATCAGAGAGGGCAATGAGAAGAGGAAGTAGTACAAATGTAAGCTATGCTTCTCAACACCATAGACCTTTACAGCCTCACACTTCTGCTCCTTTGGCAGCCTCTGGATTGGAGAGAGCCAGGACATGGATGTGCTATGACTGTTCCCAAACACACTGAACAGGACAGAGGAATATTGTAACATGGGCTACACAAGGAACATGCCAGAATGGTGTCTGGCAACTCATGAAACATCTGTCTGCATGTTTCAGTTAATTCTAAATTTAAAAATATGCTGAAATATAGATATTTTTCTATTTTTTTTTAAAGAGTTAGAAAAATTTCTATACTGCTGAAAAATCAGTAATTAATTCTGATGGTGCAATAATAAAATAATGTACAAGTCTTTCTCATCCTCTAATCTGAAAAGCTAAATGTACTTTCAAAATGTTCGAAATCAGATTGTGTCTTTGCTAGTCATTTTTATTTTTTTCTTCATTTTACTCACACACACAAAACAAAGGAATATTAAATTACTGGACTTCAATTGCATTGTGTTTCTAGATCTGAGCTAGGTAACCTGCTGACCTGACTCACACTGCACAAATCAGAGAAAGATCCTTTTGTACAATGAGAAGAATTCTCTGTAAGTAGTGTTCTCTTGAGCTTCCTAACAAGATGAAGGTTTAGAAAAGAAAAAGAAAAAAAGACACTTAAAAAACAAGGGAAATTTAGGTCATTACATCTTGCAGCTATTTTTGAATATCCCTGCTATCAAATGTAACACCTCTACCCTGAATATAGCCTCTCAACTCTATAAATTCTGTGTAACACTGAGGAGCCCAAAAGCAGTGTTCCATATCCTCTGCTGGTTATTTGTTTTCTGTGATAGCTGCATACAATTTGTTCCCCTGCTAAAGCTGTTCAACACCTATCTTACGTTTTCCTCAGTAGTTCTGATTACATAAGACAGTAGAGAGAAGGCACTGATATATGTGAAAGAGTCAGGCATATGCCAGCTGTTGTTCTTGGCCCCTCTTTTCACCAACTTCTTGACTACTGTGTGGCACCCGCAATCTTCTCAGGTGCGGGTCTCAGCCCTATGCCAACGATCACCAACCATGCCACTTATCCATTCAAATCTAATCAGCCCAGATTCTCAAGAACACTCAGGCAGGAAGAACTAGCACTCAAACACCATGATAAAATTAATTGGTAGCAAGAAGCTGGAAGTAGAAATATGTTCTACATGCCCAACACGCCACCTATTCATGATTACCAAACTGGCCTCCAAGAATATTCCTTTTTCACTGTTCAGAATACACCATGAGCTGTGTTCACCACAGACTGCAGCACTGCAAAATTGGTGCTGATTTCAGAAGTGCAAATTCATCAGACCTGAGTTTAACCATTCAAAATCAGACCTTTATTTCTGTCTTGTCACCTGGTCTCCTTTGCTCATTCATGCAGATAAAGGTAGCTCTATGTTGCAGTTTAATGCAGCAAGAAGCTGAACACCACACTGCCTTTCACTCACTCCTCTACTCCCATTGTGATGGGGGTGAGAACTGGGGAAAAAGAAGGGTAGAACTAGTGGGTTGAGATAAAAACTATTTACTAAGACAGAAAAAGAAGAAAGAAATGACAAATTATAAAAATAAGTACATATATATATTTATTTACAAAACAAGAGATGCAAAAAGCAACAGCTCACCACCCACCAACCAATGCTCAGCCAGTCCCTGAGCACCATCAATTGCCCCCCAGACAACTTTCCTCAGTTTTATAGTTCTTTGCATGTTGTCCAATCCCTTTGACCATTTAAGTTTGTTTTGATTCTGTCCCCACAAAGTTCCTTTTACACCCTCAGTCTAACTCATTGGCAGAACAATATGAGAAGCTGAAAACCTGAAATGTCCTTGGTTCTGTATAGCACTGTTCAGCAACACTGAAAACATTGGTGTGTTATCAGTACTGTTTATCTCCTAAAGCCAAAACATATCATCATACCAGACACTAAGAAGAAAAATAACCCTTTACGGTCTGGAACCAGAACACCACAATAATTCTTTCTTTCTGCCTTGGGCTAGAAAAGTACTGACTCATTATTATCACTGTTAATAAAAAAAAAAACAAACAAAAAAAAAACAAACAAAAAAAACCAAGAGGATTAGCTAAGGATTTTCTTGAAAGAGCTAAGAACTGGGGACACCATCCAGTGGGACCTGAACACACTTGAAAAGTGGGCACATGAGAAACTACTGAGGTTTAATAAGGCCAAGTGCAAGATGTTGCATTTGAGTCGAGGCGATCCCAGGTACGAGTACAGACTGGGAGGAGAACTCCTTGAGAGCAGCCCTGCACAAAGGACTTGGGGTCCTAGGAAACAAAAATTGGCCAAGAGCTGGCAGTGAGTGCGTGCTTGCAGCCTGGAAGGCCAATAGGGTCTTGGGATGCATCAACAAAGGTGGAGAAGTGGGCAGGGAGGGGATTGTCTTCTATTCTGCCCTTTTGAGGCCCTGTCTGGAGGACTACTTCCAAATCTGGAGCCCCCAGAACAAGAATGTAGATGTGGAGCTGTTGAAGCTTGGAGAAGAGAAGGTACTGCAGAGACCTCATTGTGGCCTTCCAATACTTAAAGGTGCCTAAAAGGAGTTCACAAGAGGGACCAACTTCTTACACATTCTGATAGTGCTAAGACGAGGAGAAATGACTTCAGACTAGAAGATGAGAGATTTAGGCTAAATGTTAGTAAGAAAAACTTTACTCAAAGGATGGTGAGGCATTAGCACAGGATTCAGGGATGTTGTGGACGCCCTATCCCTGTAGGAGCTCAAAACCAGGTTGGATAGGGCCCACAGCAGCGTGATCTGGTGGATGCCAATCAGCCCATAGTGGGAGGCACTGGAAGTAGATGACCTTTATGGTCCCCTCCAACCTAAGCTGTTCTATGTTTCAACGGTTCTACGAAATCAACAAAGGTAAATACTATATTTCTTATTCAGTCTACACTTGTAAACCCCAATAGTTGTCGTTTCTTTCTATTTAAACTGAGATTTTCCACAACGTTCATTACTGTGTTTAAATTAAATACTTGCTCATGATCATTAATGTACATATTAATGAAAACACCCTTTTGGAGTAGTTTGTTTGACACTTTCACTACATCCAATACTTACCGTTATTGACTTTGACGTCAACAAATGAAATATTTTAGAATATTACCTGATATATCATTTTATTCATGCAGTTGACATTTTTTACAGGAAAAAATGAGCAATTCTAAAATTATTTTACCGCTTTGGCACTTTCCCTCAAAATAAACAAAATGAAATTATTAACTTTAGCTGAAGTATTATTATTCTATTTTCTTAGTTCTTCTGCCAAAGTATTGCATAAGCACGTTAGGGTCAAATAAGAGAACTTCTAGGAAGA
Source organism: Odontophorus gujanensis (assembly GCA_013399175.1). Lineage (NCBI taxonomy): Eukaryota > Metazoa > Chordata > Aves > Galliformes > Odontophoridae > Odontophorus > Odontophorus gujanensis. The sequence goes on from VXAB01000047.1 coordinate 64,880, forward strand.
AAGAAAAGTGTCTGCTGAATATTATTGAGCAATGCATTAACATTATTCAAATTCCTTTTCAAGAGCACTCCTTCCCCCCACAGTTTCTTTTTGACAGGTGTCAGTTGGTGAAGAGATGAGTGAGGGGGTGGGAGTTCTTATCTAAAAGGATTTAAAATAATGTTACTGACATTATTTGAATCAAAATTACTGCCTAAGTAACATTACAAGGAATTTTGTCTTTTAAAGGCTATTCAATTATGTTACATTTCTCAGTAGTCATACCTTTCAAACGCCCTTCTGTCCCCTGTGAGACTTGTTTCATTCCATTTTCACAGGGTATAAGATGCCATACTGGTACATGATAGGTTACCATTATTAACTGAACATTTGACAATTATTACTGTAAGGAAATACAAATGAGCTTCAAGGATTTGAAATGCTGACTTGGTCTGCTGTGAACCTGTGGCACTTCAGCAATTCTGTAGCTGTGGAATGATGGGGATCCTGAGGCATATAGCAGACTGGGTATGCATTGTGCTAGAAGAATGACTGCAAGACAACAAAGATTTTCTAGCAAATAATTTTAAGTAAACTTAAAGCACTATCATTCTACCCTGAACCCTTTACTTTTCTTTCTGATCTGTTCTTTAAAAATAGCATTTTTCAACCTTGTTGAACGAGTGGTTCTCTTTGAAATAAAAGTAATTTTTTTCCTTAAATAAGATCTAAAAGTAGGAATAATAAATCAAGTATGAATTTGTTGAATTTATTTGTACTTATCTTTCGAGATGTCAGCAAAGAAGCTGGAATAGTTTTAAGGAAGACCATGGTGGAAAAGTTCACATTTTAATATATGTGTTCAAAATCAACTTTTGTCACTTATAAATGTGAAATTTGTGTTCTTCTCAATATATTTTAAGTCATAATTGATAGATGAATGAGAAAATTAAGAATAGCTTTTTTTTCTTCTCATTTTTTCTTTTCAGAAAGAGTGATGAGATACTGGAACAGGCTGCCCAGAGAAATGATGGAGTGATCATCTCTGAAGGTGTTCAAAAAAAGGGTAGGTATGACACTGAGGGCCATGATTAGTGAACAAAATGATGATGGGTTGGGGTTGGACTAGATGACCTTATCAGTCTTTTCCAACCTTTATGATTCTATGATTCCATGATTCTTATTCTTCTGGGAACTCATTAAATCTCCATTTTAAAGCTTTTAATTCTTGTTTACAAAGTAAAACACCTAATTTCCACTTTGCTAAACTTAAGTTTCTTGAGCAGTTTGCTATATTTATATGATCTACTGCGTGAAGATCTGTGTAGGTATTGGCAGTCTAAGCTCTCTCTTAGGATTTGGGAACACTGTAAAATAATACACTGCCATGGACATTTTGTTGTGACCAGATTCATGTCCTTATCTCAAGCTGAAATGCCAGCAAAAGAGGTTAGTGGTGATATGCTTAGTCTCACTGTTTTTGAGGCTAAGAAGATGCAATTGACCAATTACAGCATCCCTTTGTTAGTTGTCAAGCCTTGAAATGTGAAATAGATCGGGTCTTGATACCATAGCCTTTGTGAACTGATGTTTGGAGGGAAGACTGGAGGTAAGTGTATATCTTCTCTAATAAGGGTTTCCAAATTATGAAATGCTGAGAAATTGTGTCTCTTTTTCAGAAAATTTCCCTTTCATTCATATATAGGGGAAAAGAAACATTAAATAGTCCTTAACTGAGAATATCAACAAAGCACAGTTATGAAACGCCAAATAACATGCATATAGTTTTGGAACTGAGTGTAATGATTCATGTCTGGAAACAGTTGATAACTGATCATTTAATGAATATTGGCATGAGTAGATTTAGCTTTTTTTAAAGATATTTTATTTCAAAACAAAAGGTAAATAAAATTATTTCCCAATACCAAAAATCCAAAGAAACACCAAGTATCCAATATGTTTAGAAAAAAATTATTCAGAATAATGTCAATCTATCAGTACACGTTTCTTTCCATAAGCTGATTTTCAGTGGGGTTTAAATATGTTATTTGACTTGATTATGTTAGGGTTAAATAAACAGATCTAGAATGATTTCTGCATGTTTTGCATGACTTAGAGATTTTATTTTTAATACATGTGTAAATATTTATCGGCTAGATTTGAAAAAAGAAATGATCCAAGAGCTGCTGTGAATTTCTATTAGAGAAATAACCTTCTAGGCAGATAAATATGCTATGGTGTAGTCAGATAAAGCACTGAACAAAACAACAAACAAATTCTGGACCTTGCTATTTGAAAGGAATAGATCTTCCCCATATCCTCCCACCCCTGTTCCTTGTTTCTCAAAAATGGTCCATAGAGGATAAGTTTTGCTAGATCACTGATAAAGTCAAGCTGATCGCAGCATACTCTAAAATGTATATTTCGGAGAATTTTATTTCATCTCATCATCCTCATTAATGACTATTTATATGTTGCTCGTGTTTGTGAAGTTCTCTTCAGAAATAACAAAAAGACATGATTTCAGGCTCAAAGAAGAGAAATAGGAATCATAATAAGAGATGAGCTAAAATGGGTGGGAGGAGGAAGGTTTGTAACAAGTAAAGGTAATTGGGTGGTAATTGCATGAAGATTTCAATGTTTAAATTTAGAAATAGGACAGATAGAAAGAGATACAGCTTGAGTTCAGTGTTAAAGAGCTCTGGAGAAGATATCTGAAAGCAGAGTAACCCCCAGCACAGCAGAAAAGAAGAAGATGCAAAAATGCATGTGAATAAAAGCAAGACTTAGGCCTGATTTTCTGTACTTCTCTCTTGAGAAGAAGACAATCAAACAGGTTGCCCTGAGGTGATGGATGACCCATCTCTGAAGAAATCTGTGGTCAGTCTGGATGGGACTCTGAGCATCTGACTGAGCTGTAATTGCAGGGGAGTTAGAACAGATGAGCTTTAAGGTCCCTTCCAAATCACACAATTGTATTATTCTAGATGACTGAAGTGAAAGAGGGAACTTACTATCTTTAAGCCCCTCCATTATATTATCCTTCACTTCTCCACTACCTATATTAAGCCTCTCTTGTAATCTAGTACCTGGAAATGCAGAACATCACAAGAGAGATGATTTGCTTGCAAAGTTTCCATCAAGAAATGAGCTGAGCTGGTGGGCTTTTATTCTGTGTCAGTTTGCAAGAAAAAATAAGAGTATGTAACTTAGAGGATTTTCTTTGGTCACTGCATTCTATCCCCTGTAGATGCTACCACAGGATTCCCATTGTGATTATAAGTTTCTGTGATCCTTTTCTGGAGAAAACCCTAAAATGTGTGGTCTGGTTTTTGGGTGATGTTGTGTGAAGTCAGGAGTTGGACTCAAAGACCCTTAGGGTCACTTCCACCTCAGGATGGGGTTCTATGATTCTATCACCTAGAAAACCATGTCTGACTTGGAGGTCATTTGATTGTTTCTGGCTCCAAATTGCTCTAACTCCTAACTGAAATGTATTTGTGGCCACGATCCACTGTATCTTGTGGATCATACTCCTCTGATGGTCCCCAACCCAGAACATCTGTGTTTATAATCTGATCCCTTGCTTAATATTTTTTTTTCAGATTTCTAGACTTTCAAAGTAGATCACTTGTGTACCAGACCATGAACTGCCTTCTGCTCAAGTTCATATATGCAAGGGATGTCTTTTAAAGACTACTTCTGTAGCACAGTTTCCTACCATTGCAACACATTTCTTTATCTAAGTATCATAATGCTCATCCTATCTTCTTTCACTTCCAGCTCCTGAGAAGTTTTTCCTCTCTGTTTCCACAGATTAATGTAGTTATAGTGACATGTGCATTTTTCACCTCTGCACTGCACTTCTGTTTTTCATTGTGTATGCTGCTGAATGGGAAAAATAATGTACGATCTCAGCTGGTTACTGACCTCCTCCATCTAAGAAGATGAGCCACAAAAGTATCTGTTGCTCTCTTGGCTGCTGGTGAGCTCTGCTTATCAAAGCAATTCATAAATAAATCTCTGAATACCTTAGAGATTCTCCTTGAAGGTGCCTCTGTAACTATGAGAATCCTTTTTAACTATTTAAGCATAAATCACAGAAAAAGAACCATCATTTGTTTCAAACTAAATAGGTGGACTAGGTTTCCAGAAAATACTTACACCAAATCCCTTAAAAAAAAAAAAAAAAGTTTTTTTTTTTTTAAATAAACACAATTGAATTTATAAGGACAGTCCCCATATAAAAACGATCTTACCCTGAGCATACATTTTCCTATTACTGTTTGCTAAACACTCATATATTGTAAAGACAGTTAAAAACAAAGATCAAAACAAAGACCACAGAGGTATTACATAGGCTAAAGTTACTGCAAGAAAGACACAGTATTTCTGCTTTTCAGAGCAGTACATTTGATTTTAAAAGCAGCAAGAAAGTCAGTACTATCACAGTCCATGACATTTGCAGGGTGTCCAAAATGGATACCTGTTAAAATGAAAACAAAGCATTTCTGGAGTCCAGTTGGTGTTTACCAAGTTCTTCCGTTAAAAATGTATCTTGGACCTTTTCTTGTATTTGCAAGATGAAAAAGAATAAGGATATTCAGCCAAGCAGGAAGAAAAGAGAAAAGCAACTCAGAAGTTGCAATGTTTTTCGGAAGATTTTCTTCCTTTTTTAATAAACTGATTTTCGTAATGTAATCGGAGGACTTGTAATATTTGCAGTGAATTTTAGAGAATTTATAAGAAAGTGCTGTATATCTCTTCTCGATCAAGAATCTATCAAGATCTATCAAGAAAAGGAAGTAAGTAACTAATCAGCAGTAAGCATACATAGCTCACTGCCACACCCATCAAACACCCTTTGGATTCCCAAGGACATGTGCTGTATTACAACAGCAGTGATGGGAGGGTTGACCAGTGTGCAAGTCTGTTTGCAATAATGGAAGACAAAAATCCATTGTGCTGCATAATATAACAAAATAATCAAGAAAATGGTAGGAATATAAGGTTAGGACAATTCCCTTCCATGCAACTATGCTGTCCACATGGCCCAAACTTGGCAGAGTGGCCTGAATAACAGTAACTGAGATGTCTATTAGGAAGGACAAGAGGAAATGGCCATGAACTGGAGCTTCACAGACAGCGCTCCTGTGTCATGTGAGTGCCAGAGTGCAAGCACAGGGATAGTAGTGGGGCTGAGGTCTCCTTGTACATCTCCAAAAGACCCAGGACATGGTGTTTGGCACCCTATTCTGGTCATCTTAGCTGGAGAAGAGTTGGACCAGAAGGAAGAAGAGTTGCCACCCAACCAATTCCTTCTTGGAATTCTGTGAACACTGAGGGTGCATTTGCTTGCCATTGATAGTGCTGAAGAGGAAGAAAACCATCAGCTGGATTAAGTAGTAACTATGCAATAAAAATATGTATTTTGAAGAGAAGAGTCCACCTGGTAAGAAATATAAAAGAATCATAGCGTGAAAAAATCTGTTCCATTGGGGAAAATTTTTGCAGTGAGGTTTCAGTGGTGCTCTATCACATTGATATTTGTAAAAAGCCCAAAGGTTTTTGTCCGTGCTGGACATCTGTGCACAACTTTGTGTGTATGTATGGGTGTATGTGGGTATGTGAGTCCAATTTTATGGGACTACTTACAAGAAGATGTCTTGAAATGTGTAGGAATTCATTAGCATTTTGTAAGTCTTTAGTGTTGTGGTTTATTTGTTTTACTGCTGAGTTGATCCTAAAAGTATAGCTCATTGATTACAGGATAATGATATGCTGTCAATGAATCTACATACCTCCTTGATACCATTTGATCCAAAACACATGAATTAAGCAAGATATTTTTCCCCTGCAACACCTGGGAATGGAAGCACTGTTTCTAAGGAATAGCAGTAAGGTGAAATCTCGGGTCTGTAAACTATAACTGTTGATTCATTCCTGTTGGTCCCTGCCTCTTAGCTACTTATAAGAAGTAATCAAAGAATTATGGCACAGCACCATCTATGGTTGCTAAAACTCCTCAAAACCACAGCATTAGAGGCATTAGGCTGTGCTCAGCAGAAAATGGGAAGCTATTTAAAATATATCAAAGAATTGCTGAAGCAGCAGTAATGGGGGATCTCATGTATATTACTTGGGTTACAAAATTACTCTCTGATCTTACTGGGACCACATTCCAGGAAAGTGATAAAGAACTTCACCAAAATGTATAACCAAGTAGAGTTTGTTTAATAATAATAATAATAAGGAGGAGGAAAATATTTCACTGACACAGGGAAAGAGTAAGTTTAATATTAGCATAAGCAGTCTAGTAGCTACCCTATATCATCAAGATTCAAAATATTTTTTCTCTACATTGCTTTAAAAAAGATTGTCTTCAGCAAGCCTTGTAACCTCTATTTTTAAGCAGAAATCCTTTGTATTTTGGTAGGCTTCCTCGAGACCATTAACTTCTTAGAAGAAAGGCTAGCAGGTATAAAATTAGCTACATGTAAACTCAAAAGGTAATAGTAAAGCATTGTTTTACCTATCTAAGCAACAAAAATAAAAAACAAATTACTCGTAGTTATTATAACTTGTAGATAATATGTAACACCATTTTTTTCTGCTTTTTCATTTTCTCCTTAACCTTTTCATTCATGTCTCCAAGTTGACATATACAAGACATCCCTGATAGACTTTTTGAAGCAGTTATTCTCTTTTAAAAAAGATTCTGCTCTTGCACAACAAGTTATTTCTTGGTTCACTGAATTACACCTGCTTTGCTTCATGGTTTTTAACTGCTTCTTAAGATACTATAGAGGCAATAAGAAACTCCTGCAATGAGCTGTACATCAGACAGACAGACAGGGTGTCAATCCAAAGATTCTGGCAGAGAAGGTTGCCATGGAATTACAGATATTTCCTAGATGTGAAAAATGCTATTTTGATTTTTTTTTGAATTGGATAAGTAACTGTTTATCAGTAAGGCTGGGATAAGGCTCATCAAGGTTTAGCTCTGCAAAGTTAGGCATTTTTTTCTGGTCCTGTCTATAATCAACATGGAACAAGAAATATTCTTAGGAGTTATGGTCATGTTAATTATTCTGCTTACCCAGATCGGGATGGCTAGAAAACCTTTATCATCTGAACTGATTACAGAAGGAACCTCAGCTCACTCTAGTTACCTAATCTTTCACATTCTAAATTTCAACGAGATTAATTTCACGTTTCACCTTATTTCAGAAGGAATTAATTAGTTTTGAAGCTGCTTAACCTCTGAAGGCTCAAGTAAATAAAGCAAATACTCTGAAGGCTCTTTGGGTTTCAGTTACCCCATATAAGGACAGGTTCCACTAATTTTTGAAGGGCTGCAGAGATAACTCCAGCCTAAGATGTAGTGTGTTAGTGAAAAGTAGTAGCATTACAAGATTAAGATGGGATTCTAAAATGCTGAATACTTCCCCAGTTTGTAACAGGATTTGGATAAAACATTCTCTTAAACTACGCTGGCGTTTTTTGTTAAAGAGAACTCACTACTATCCTCAAACATAAATCATGATCAGATACTAAACTTTAGCATGTTAAAATGATATTTTCTTTTTTTAAAAATAGTACTGTATAAATAAAAAGCTGTGACATAAAACCTCTTTTCAGCCAACAGTTTCAAATGTATCTCATCTCAGAGAGAACTGAGGTTTGATGTAAAGTATTGGTTCAATATCACAAATGGGTGACCCCTGAGCATGACTGCTGTCATTCAGCTGTGGGAAAAAAATATTTGACTACTTTGATTAGACTGAAAATACAAAAAAATCCAGGGAAGGTGACAGCCTTGTTCATCAAAGACACAGAGGCTTCATTTCAGTTGATGATGCCTAGTAATGGCAGGCAGAAGATCATTTCAGTGACATAGAAAGAAGAGAGAGAATACTTCTATTGTTAATTATAACAATTAATTTATGATGAGTAGAACATTTAATGGAACAAAATAATTATAGGAGGATTGCTTAACTTGGTTATTTGATTATTATTCATAACTTTGAGAGAGAAGTTTTCTGCTTTACACGGTGAGTGACTGTGCTCCTCTGGATTTCCATGCTCTTCTAGTGAAGCTGAACAAAGTGGAGATTTGGCTCCACTGAGTGCTTTGAGGGCATCCTGATCCTTTTCATTGCATAGCCAGATCCTTCCTATCACATACACTGTTGTAGTGTGTATGGGTATCTGAGATCTTAAGACAAGAGCACATCTCGCTCTTGTCAGGAAGGATGTTTCAGAGCTTGACCTCGTGTTTAAGCTCTCACTGAATCAGGATTTTAACAAATGCCTGAATTCCTTTGAGAAACAGGGAAGTACTCCTGAACTGGGGCCGTGTGGCTAGATAGGTGGTATTCCTAGAGCTTCTCTAACTCTACCCGGAGAGAATTACCCAAATCCACAAAGCAACCTGTTATAAACCCTCTGAGATTTGACAATAAGGAGGGCTGTAGAAGAAAGATGCCAATCTGTATTTCCAGTCTGGAGAAAAAAAGTTCAACAGGATTGTTCTGTAGTCAAACTTCTCACAAAGAGAGAAATCAGAGAGAAAAATTGTAGAATCATGTGAGTTGGAAGGCTATCTAGTCTAACTCCCCCGCAATGAACAGGTCAATCAAATGCCCTGAGCCCCATCCAGACTGACTGTGAATGTCTCCATAGACTGAACATCTTCTGTCTCTATGGGCAACCTGTGCCACTGCCTCACTATTCTTATTACAAAAACCTTATTCTGTATATCCAATCTAAATCTCCACAGTTTTGCTGTGAAACCATTTCTCCTTGGCCTATCACCACAGACTCTGCTAAAGAGTCTGTCTACTTCTTTCCTGTAGCTTCCATTTAGATACTGAAAGACCACTCATAGGTCTCCACGGAACTTTCTTTTCTCCAGACTGAACAGCCCCAGCTCTCTCAGCTTGTCCTTGTAGAGGAGGTGTTCCATCTCATGGTATGAATAATCACCTCAATGAAAAAGATACAAAATCAGGAAAATGCATTCTGTAAAACTCGTAACCACGTTGTGTTTACGTAACTCTGAAGCTTTTAGGAGATTAAACTTGGCAAGATTAAGTTAATAACTAAATAATTAAATAAAAGAAAACCAAGTAACCAGAGTTTACATTAGGGAACAGAGTGAAATCTTTCCCAAACTACTGATTATCAAATTACAGACCTGTCGCTACAGTTTCCTGCAGAGGGTCAGCACCTTCTCTTATTTGTGACAGACAAAGAAAGTGTGACAGGTTTGATCAATATTTCAGTTAACAAAGCAGCTGGATAATAACAGGACTTGTGGCTGATAAAGTCCTTTTTTGAGTCAGCAAAACATCTACTTGAAGATGTGTTTTAATTTCTGTTTTGTCTTGTTTTCCTTCTCTTGTTTGCTAAACAGCTTGAGTACATCTGAATGTTCCCTCCTTAAGCTCAAGATTTGTGTGTTTAAAATAAAATTTGCAAAGAGGCTTAGATGTGGAAAAAAGAATTGGAAGATCTCTTACATTAAAATGAGACTTGCACTATAATAATTACTATTACTACTATTATTATCTATTCATCAACTGTAAAAGGACAGCCATTTAGGAAGGGAATGTTAGCACAGTACATTCATTTTCATGTCACTCTCTTGTGATGATCCCTGTCCTGTTTTCCCATCTGATTCCAGCCAAAGGTGATACAGGTCAATGCAGGCAGGTCTGTCCAACAGCAGAGAAAGAACATCCACTGGAAAAAAGTAATTTCATAGCATGAGCACTGCCTGAATTCCAGGTGATTTAACTCTTCAGAAACTTAAGCAATTCTATGATATTTTCAAATCTTGCAATGACATTTTTAACCTAGTAGTGCCCTACTTTTGAAACTCAAACCCTCTCCTCTGGAGTTCCGGGACTCTCTCCTGGGATTGTAGCTTGAGACAAGCATGATAATATCTAACCATGCAATCTCCTCTCTTTGGTAGCAAAACCTGCGTGTTGTGAGAGGGGCCTCTCAAAATGGAAACACGTATGCATGTCAACAGTTCACTGTAATAACAAGAACATTGAATACTCTCTCCTATCTAAAGCTCTCCTGTTATAAATTCCTTCCTTTGACTGCTCCTCTTACCAACATTCGTTCTTCAGTTGTTCACAGTCAGATTTAGAGGACAGCCACAGAAATGTCGTCTATTCTACCATGCACAAAGCATTCTGAAAAGGATTATATTGCAGATTTTGTCTTCTGTATAGTCAGAACATTTAAAATGCCATTAAACCTTAGCTTTCACTGCACCATGGGTTCCTGTATCCTACAGCTTACCACATTTCAGAGGCTGCAGGGGTTCATATTGTACTCCAAACTTTGTGTAACGTTGTAATGTTTCTATAAAGCCATTATGTGGAAGAATGTTGCAAGCTTTGTTTCTTATTTTTATATGGCAGTTTTGTGTTTATATACCTTATTATGTATTGAGTCCCCACTGATCATTTTTCAAAGTGATCTAACTTGCTAGGTATTTTTTCCCTAAAGGCCCTAAACAGTGCTTCTATGTAATCACAAGGCTTTGAAAGTGATCTGTTCTGATACTGTGTTCAGCAGCTAAAGCTATGCACTTAAGTTATCATCTTTGTGAGCAGAGTATCAGCTTCTTCTGGTACTACTCACTGTTTGGTGTTAAAAAAAGCCACAAAAGAACAACCACAAAATACACTTTTTGGCAATGGTAAGTGTTGATCTCACCAAACATATCAGGTCATTTTAGGAGGATGTGTCCTTCCCTCCACCTCAGCTACAGCCTACCAAGGATGAGCGACAGCCTTTGCTTCATCAGAGAGTGAATAATCTGATTTACACTAGTGCAGACAAAACTCAGGGGTTCAGATAGGAGGTTAAAAAATTTGTTTTCAAGCTTGCCTCAGACAGATGGAGCGTTACCTCAACAAATGCCCACCAAAGAAACGTTTTCTAGAAGATGCCCAGTAAAAACACATAGAATCATAGAACAGTTTGGTTTGGAAGAGTTCTTAAAGGTCATCCAGTTCCAACCACATTTCCGTGGGCAGGATTGTCAAATCAGGCACGTGATCATGTTTATACATTCCTTTTTTTTTAAGCTGTACATTAAGACAGTAAGCAACTCATCACAGGCTGATACTGGAGAGAAGAGTGACTAGGAGGAAAGGGAAAGCTAGAGTTTACATTTCAGTGGTTTCTGTTTGTGTTTATGTTCCCACCCCCATGGACTTTACTTAATGCCTCAAGAAACCTTTTATCAAGACAGAAAACGCCAGTCCCAGCAGGCTATGGTAAGGCTTACGCTGCTTGATTCAGACTCTCATGCTGATTCAAATTATTTTCTATCACACATCAAAGAAACTTCCAAAATTTAGCTTGTTCAAATTGCTGCACTACTTCTGGGTGTTGTTTATTACCATTAAACACTCAAAGCCTCCAGGCTCAATTAACTGTTTCATTTTATAACAGCCTTTATCATCCATGCATTCATGCATGAATCCATCCCTCTCTCCCTGTAGTTCCTGAAGGCTATTTGTTCCTTCACCAAAACTCCCTCTGAAGCTTATAACCCTTCAACAATTCAAATGGATAGGACTTTATGCAAGGCAAATCACTTAGTGAACGCTAAGATGTTCTGAGAATCACTGAACCTCACACTGGTGTGGTGGAATCTCAACCTCTCCTTGAAAGCCAGTTCATCTCAATTGCTATTTATTCTTCTTAACTTTGGCTATCCAAAATTCAGGCAGCAAGCCTAACTACGTTGCTTTAATGCCTCATGAGTGCAATAAAGAGATACAGACATTGGCACTGAGTGATTCAATACTTTCAAGGGTAGATGTCTGTGATCTGTAGGATGAATTACCCATAGAGGTGTTACATTCTCTGCATTGGTTGTAGATAATTATCTTTGATGACTAACTTTCATATGGATAAAATTAGATGATGTGTTGATAGAATGACCTTGCAGATGAATGGCTCCCAGTGCAGGCAATTTTCAAAGGCTATGAATGTTGTGTTAAACAAACAATGAGATATAAACATGAGATGTCAATTATCACAACGATAGACATCATTTACATACTTCACATTTTTCAGACCACTTGAAAACATCTAACAGTTTTCTATCTGTATATATTTTATGTTGAGATTTTTTTAAAAGAAATAATAGGAATGAGACAATAAAAGGGAAACAGCACCAGACCCATAATGCCCAAACCTGTACAAATTTCCATAAATTATATTCAAGACAAAAGAATGTTAGAACATATTATAGCAAGACTTTAAATCAGGTGGAGTTCAGAAAAGTATCTACCTACAAATTGTCTTTAAAATGAGCATTTGAAAAGCACCATGAAAGCTTTGATGCTTTGAAGTTACTTTTTATTTGCAAACCAAGTAGAACAGTAGGATTTAGAGGCAGATAAAATCAGTCCATGAAACAAAAAATTTGAAAACAAGTTACCCGAAAGCAGATCCCAGTAACAATACCTAGTAAGAGACATATTTCAGCATTAATTAAGGATCTGTTGGTTATTGAACAACACAAATACTAATTCCCTGCCTTTAGCTACTGCATTTGTCTAAAATAAAATAACAACAACCACAAAAACAACAACCATACAGTCAGAAGTCTGTTTGAAATTGTTAGAAATAAGCTTTAGCATGAATCCCATCCTGAATTTTGTACTTGTAGAATTAGAAATAGCACAAATATTCTATCACCAAAAAAAAATGTTTTTTTTCCAGAAAACTAATCTTAAACTAGATTAACCGTGAGCAAACTTCACAGAAAAACAGGAATAAGTAAAAGAAAAGCTGAAATCATTCCAAGAGGACCACTGGTACCAGGACTTTTTGATTATTTAAGTAGTCAGTCTAGCTTTCCTTCAAATGATTTGTACCTAGTTTCTTATCAAGAACTTGCTTGTTCCTGGGTCACAGACCAACAGCAGTGTCAATTACTTCACTAAGTTCTGTTGGGTTTTGTCAGCACAACTTTCCATTGCAAAGAAACCTATTTGATCATGTGATGAACTGGGACAATGTGAACAGCCTGGTTCTTAGGACACAGTATGTAATGGATGCGCAGGTACAAAATAAGCTCTGGCAGATGTGAAACAATACTGGCATGGAGAAAAATATGTATTTGATGAAAGAAAGGAATAATGTGCCTTACTTCTCCTTTTCTTTTTCAATATCCCATCTTCTGAATCTCATGTTTCTCATTAGATTTTTGATGTCATATTCAAGTACTAGTAAAAGGCAAGAGGAAGAATCTCATTGATGAAGGCAATCTGGTCTGAAAGCAGTGTTAGCAGGCAGCAGAAGGGGGTTTGTTCATTATTAAGGTAGCACAGTGAAGACATTTTAAGAATGACTACAGAAAACCAAATAACCTTCCAGTGAAAAAAGAATCATCTGAAAATTACAAGAAACCTTTCAGGAATGCGAAATGACAGTAAACCATTAACACCACTACGAATATTCAGCAGCCCAAGCACTGCTCAAAGCATTGAAAGACTGTACAAATTAGTGAGGTTTATTCTTAAAGGTTATTCTTCAGATTTTCTTAAGAGTGCATTAAAATATGCATCTATTTACTCTCAGAAATATTATAATGGAATAAATGCAGAGAGGATATTAATATATCTGTCCTATTTAAGATGAATAAGTGCTTCACCATTTTTGGTCTTTTAAAGATAATGTTTTTCTGTATTTATTTCAAGTACAAAGCAATCATGCAACTTCAGCGCATGCTGTTCAGAGCTCATGGTGTGTTGGGTGAGACATAGACAAAAGGCTTGGTAATTTCCTTAGTTGTTCCATGCTTCTACTTTTTTCCTGACATACAAAATGGAGCAACAGCAATTTCTTATCTTCCTAGTAGGATACTGTGAGTAATAACTAAGAAATGCCTACAAGATTCTGAGGACTTTAGTCTTATTTATGGGAGAGGTCAAACCCTTGAGCTTCCAGGAGGAAACAAACATTTTATAATGTTAAAAAACAGAGGCTTGTTCCAGTGCATATATTAGCTCTGAAGAGAGTCATGTATATTCCAAGCTCATGGGAAAGAGTTGTAATGTGCGGTGGATAACTTGATACATCTTTATGTGAATTAGGATCATGCAGTTTTTGATTCCAAATAACTTGCTGTTTGAAGACACACTATATTGCATGGCTTTACATGGCTATATGTCTTTTCTTTAAGACAATTCAAAAACAGTAAGTTCAGATCTGAAGATGCTTTTATTCTTGGTGGGGTCTGTTTTATTATCTGAAGAAAGACAACCTGCTTTGTCAAACTGCATCAGTTGGAATTAACACAGAAGTAGATACAGAAACAGAAAAAAAAAAAGAAAAAGAAAAAAAAAAAGAAAAAGAAAAAAAGAAAAAGAAAAAAAAAGAAAAAGAAAAAGAAAGAAAGAAAAAGAAAAAAGAAAAAGAAAAAGAAAAAGAAAAAGAAAAAGAAAAAGAAAAAGAAAAAGAAAAAGA
>VXAB01000047.1:79396-125800 GCA_013399175.1 Odontophorus gujanensis
AGAGGAGAGGAGAGGAGAGGAGAGGAGAGGAGAGGAGAGAAAGGAGAAAGGAGAAAGGAGAAAGGAGAAAGGAGAAAGTAATAATAAAATCCCATAGCCCAGCAAATGTGGGTAGCTTATCACCTCTGGGAGAAGGACCAGTCATATTGCACTATCTACCCTAGTGATAAAATTATTAAAAAGGTAAAATATACTTGTGATGGAGATAGGAAGTATGAATGACTGGTTGCCTGACAGTGATGTGTTTACTGAATTTCTTCGATGAAAATCAAGAGACTTCGAATGAAAATCTGTCCTGGGTTATGCAACTTTTGCCCATACACTCAAAGTTGAAAATTCAGTAATTTTATTACATAAGTCACACAGACTAAAGTACTATTTAATCTGTGTAGCCTGAAAATACAGGCTGAAAACACAAAGATGGTAGGCAATATTATTTCCTAGATATTTAGAATAGGTATTACATACTGTCATCTCATCACTTTGGGTTATTTTAGGTTGTGTATAGTCCATTGGAAATGATGGGTGAAAGCTCAGTCTGAAAGCAGTGTATTCTTTTACATTGTTGTCACATTACATTGTGTCACTTTGTGTGGTATTAAGAGTTGTCACATCATATTATACTGTAGGTCAAGTAAATGCTAATGTGATGGGACACACAAGATATAGATAGCAGGAAACTAATCAGAATTCATTTGCATGTACTCATCAACTTCATTAGCTGGTTGGTAGCTTAATACGACCACACTAGTTTTCAGAAAAATAGAAATATTTTGTCTAAACGTCAATAATCTAAGAACTACTGAAAAGTTTGGGAGCAAAGCAAGATTTAAGTTACAGAGGCCAAAAATACTAGTTTTATATAATTTTATATATATACACACAAATATATACTTATAAAAATCTTACATGGAACCATTTACTTGTAAGATGTTGAATCCAATGATGTGAACAGAATTCTAGTAGTACAAGACCTAAGATAGTTTTTCATATTCAATAATTAATTGTTATTAATATTCTACATCATGACATCATGAAAGGCACTGGGACTTAAAGAGTTAATGCTCCAGTTCCCAGTATCTTCAAATTTCCCAGTACCTGGCTCTCAGAAGAGAACTACATAATCTAGAGGACTTTGTGTTCCCATTTTCCACCCAGAGGGAAAGTTAAAACTGCACACAAATCCCAAAGACTTCCTTTTCTGCTGTTCATCTCAGCAGTGGAGGTTCCCTAACCATCTTGCCTTCAGCTTTAGGGTAAGACCTTTGGATTCAGACACTCCTACATTTTACTTGATTTATTAGCTTCAATTCCAATTATATTTTATTATTTTGCATTCTGATATCTTCTTATTTAGCAAACTAGTTTTCCTCCTTAGATTGTTGCTGCTGTTTTGTTTATGGGCCCATCTTCCTGTCCTCTCCCTTTTTCCCCTCCCCCTTTCCTGGGGCATGGGTCTGTGGGTCAACCACCCTATTAGTCACAGAACCAGGCTAAACCAGCCCATAAACCACTGACAAGACATTAAGGTTGTGGAAGGGAGCTATAAATAATACACATAACAAACACAAAGAAAAAACTTGTTAGATACAGTTTTATTTATAGACATTTTTTAACTACAACTTCATAATTCCACAAAGAATGTGGGATTACACAATCAGTCTCAGATTTCTTTAAGTACCAGGTATGCAGATCTTCTTACTAAAGTAAAAATTTGATGCTTGATCAAATTACATCTTCAAATTCTACATTTGATGGTACAGTCATGGATACTGCTTCATGCACATGAAACATCTGGCATGGTACAGCTGTAATCTTAGGTCAGTTCTGTAATTTAGAGTTAAGTAAACAATAATAGTAATAGGAGAATGCAGCAGTAATTATGAAAACACTGTTTTTCTCTGATTTCTAATGTAATGTGAAGGCTAGTTTAACTACAGATCTCTTGGAAGGTTACTCCAGATACGTAAGGTCATCAGCTGTCTAATTCAGTTGCTAATCATTCCTATATTTATTTATTTTTACAATTCTGTTCACCAATAAAGTGATTTTTTTTGTTTAATATAAAAATATAAATTCTCTGAAAAGTAGCTTCTCAATATTTATTTAGCTACTGCATAACTTAAAATATTAACTTAAGCTTGAGTCACTGTGGAAATTGAAGTGTGTCCTGAGGATTTTTTGTTTGTTTGTTTGTTTGTTTGTTTGTTTCTGGTTAATAACGTTAAGCTTCTATGGAGCTCTTTAATATGTTTTCTATCCTGAGCAACCTCTTTGTTCTCATGTAAAGTACCACTGATAAGGTATATCAGCAGGAGAAAAGGGAATGTCTTAGATCCCTCCTTGACTGATAGACATTCTGGTTCTAGAACCTTGCAGTTTTCATTTGGTATAGACATCTCTTCAGAGAGATTTGGTGTCTTCCTCCCTCAGCTTTATGTTACAAATATATAGCATGGGAGAGAGAAGCAACTGTGTGTAAAGCCTACTCCCACTTCTTTTTTTTTGGTTTGTTTTGTTTTCATCTCTTTTCTTTTTTTTCCTTTTCTCCTTCTTGTGTGTATACACGTGCCTTCAGGCCCCATTTTGTTGGTGAGTTTTGATTTCTGTACGATTTCACCAGAAATTACAAGGTTTTCCATCTGAGTCTCTCATTTTTCAAAATGTCCAAGTAGATGCCAACATTTCAGCAGAAGATTTGTTCCCCTGACGTGGGTGCTTACGCACATTTCTGCATCAAGTCTGAAGCAGATCAGGTGCTACTGCTAAACAAAAACACCCACACCACTCCCAAATCTGTGCTGAGATGCCCAGAGCAGGATTATTATACTTGTTGCTACAACTACTGGCAAAATGATTGACAAAGGGGTTTGTCATCTTTCTTGAACAAGTTGAACAGTGACTAATAGTCCTCAGGATAATCGCTGAAATACAGTACCAAAACAATTTAGCTGTTAATTTGTCAGATCTGAGTCTTCTTATGAGTCATAAGGCAAATTCATTTCATTTGAACACCAATTAATAAAACAAAGAGGACAGAAGAGAGAGTTAGGCTTGATAAAATACCTCATTAGTTTATTTATATAACTGTAAATATTTTTTTCTCCTATTGTTTGTATTTATTATTTATATTCTGACTAATAAGTGAGTTTTTATATTGCTTATATATAATCAGAACAACTCTCACTGTGGAAAAGTTTTCTGTTTTTATTCCTTTATAAGCTAATCCTGTAGGGTGTACCAGATAGACTAGAAAATATTCCGGGTTCTGGATGCTATACCTGTTTACAACTTTTGTGAGTTACTGTTGGAGATCTCTATTCAGGGAAGTCAGCAGGAGCTGAAGGCACCCTGCACCCTACAGGCAGTATTAACAGGCAGCTTAAGAATGCTTCATTAAACACATGAGTTTCTTTGCAAGCTCTTTATGGATATATACGGCCAGCCCTCAAAATGACCTCAGCACACTGAGCTCTGCTGTTTCTCAGAGCTGTGGATCTATCTCATATTCTGCCAATTCTCTGACATTGTGTATCCAAAATGCATCTCCGTGTGTGATGTTTGTAAATAAAAATGACCCAAGAGGCTCCTAACTCGTCCTGTAAATATGGAACATCCAATCTGTGCATGTAACTCCTGCTTCTTCAGCTCCAGTGATTAGATTGCCCCTTAAAGGACTGGAAGAGAAGTGGATCCTGCAATAACAGGGAGCCATTGTCTGAACTACATATCTTAGACCCAATTAATGGTGTGGCAAGTGCACCTTGTTTTGTCAGACGTGTCTTTTCCTTCCGTCCAAGAACTCTCTGAGATAATTGATTCTGGCACTTCTATTACTACCCAGAAACACAAGGGCATATTTTTTTACAGCCACTCTGGCAGCAGTTTGAGAATGATTTTCCTTCAGGATATTGCTTACACTACCTATTTGTGCCTTCACAGAGGCAGTGTACAGACTTGGCACTCGTGCCCAGAAATGAGAATAACATAAAAGAGATGGATTCACACTATTTTTTGTTGCAACTTTTTCCTTTCTGGATGTCCACCTGTGCTCTGTGTTTGGTCAATAAGATGAAATTTAAATTAAAGAAGAACTTAATACTTCAAGATGTACAAATAAAAAGATTTCTTTTCTATTCTCTGATATATATATATATATATATATACACATATATATACTCACGTCTTTTTTTTCTTTTGTACTTGTAACTAACCATGGAAGAGAACTCACTCTCCAGTCAGATACATTTCACAGAGAAATAAATACCATTACTTATGTGCATTCATGAGTGGTTTCATTGCAGAATATTTGTGGCATGCAGAGATAAAAAATATACACAGAACCTATACATTCAGTATTATCATTCCTGGTTGCTCAAATTTGTGCCTTTACAAAGAAAAAATGATTATGCTGTTAGAATTCAAGAAAAGTGGAACTGGATGAAATGTACCTTCAGTGATTATGTATAGTAAGTGTGCTGCATGTACTTCAATTTCCTTCCACTTCCTTAAGACACAGAAACTTATGAATATAAATTTTATCAGTGGAGTTTTCCATGGAGTAATGCAAAGAAGAAATAACAGCATTATGTTTGTGCAAGGTAAATCTAAATAAAAAAAAATATTTTTAGAAGTAGATAGACCAAATATTCACAGAAGTCTATTAAATCACAACTGGAATTCTGCACTCAGACAGTGAACCACACATATGTCCACAAAACTCATTTATACTCAGTTTCTCCTATTAACTGTAGGTATGAGCCTATTTGACCATAAATAATTGAATCTGAGTGAAATTTACTGTAGGAAAAATGGAACCTTACTGATAGATTTAGACCTTGCTCAGAGCTGCCACGTAGTGGTTCTATCTAAGTTTAGCACGGACAACTAATTTGATGCTTGTCTTTGCATGGATTGCATTCAAATATCTCTGCACCTACCACCAGGTATTTATGGACATGAATGAGATCCCCCTGTGCCATCTTTCTCAACCTCCCTTCTTAGAAAAAGTTGCTTTGGTCCCTTCATTGTTTTGGTGCCCTTCATTGGACTCCTTTGTGTCTATCTATTGCTCCTCATTTGGTATGACAGAATTTTCATCTTTTTTCTATGCTCCAAACTCCATTATTCATGTAAACAGTGTTAGAAATGTCTTAAGTTGGGCTGCAAAAGGGACAGGAATGCTATCTGGCCTGGTGCATCTAGCATACTTCGTAGATGAGCTCAACCATTGTCATCAACTGTTTCTTTTTACGTATTCACATCCTCATCTTCTGCAAGATCTTCTGCAGAAGGAACCTCCATAACATCTTGAGATGCTGATAAGACAAGAGGGAATGGCCTCACGTTACCCTAGGGAAGGTTCAGCTTGAATATTAGGAAAAAATTATACTCCAAAAGAGGGGTTGGGTACTGGAACAGGCTGCCCAGGGAGGTGGCTGAGTCACTGTCCCTGTAGGCATTCAAGAAATGTGGATATGTGGTACTTAGGAACATGGTTTAATGGGCAGTATTGGTAGTAGGTGTGCAGTTGGACTAGATGATCTTAAAGGTCTTTTCCAACCTTAATCATTCTGTTATTCCTTGTCTTCTCCAGCAACATCAATACTGCCAAGACTGGAAGGGGGATGAGACCACAAAGGAAGTCACGCACAGGGAGGAGGAGCACAGACAGCAAGACAACGCTGTAACAACCTTCCTTATGTTCTGTTTTCCTCCCTCCCTCCTTCCCTGAACTCTGATACCCACACAGTCTTGTTGTGTAGAGATCAAAGGAATCATATATCTGCTAAAAAAGATCAATGAGGAAGTTACACATGCACAGCTACACGCTCCTAATTTTTTTTTTTTAATATTGAGGACATTTATGCCTGTTCATAATTAGAGATGTTTATGACATGATTAACAATGACTCTTCACACTGCCTTTTTGGAAACGTGATTTCATGTTAATGGCTTGAGTTTGCTAACAATTTGCAGGCAGACATTTACCATTCTAATACACCACTTACTCATTTGTTCTTCGTATTTTTAATTTTGTGTAAATCCCTGCCCGAGCTCCAGAAATGACTTACTCCATCCCCCTCACTGCTTCTCCTACTTAAAGATGTAAATGGGTCCCAATTGTACAAGATATTTAGCATATGCTTAAATTTAAGCATATGAATACTCCCACAGAGGTAAATGGGACTATGTATTTAGAGTAAGGTACACACTCACATTGCTCGTTCACTACTAAAAAAAATTATGTACTTGAATTTCTGATAGCTGCACAGCTCAGAGTTAGTTTAAGACATTACTTTACTGTGGGGTGACAGAGCACTGGAACAGGCTGCCCAGAGAGGTGGTGGGGTCTCCTATGGAGATATTGAAGACCCATCTGGATGCCTATTTGTGTGACTTATTGTTGGGAACCTGCTTTGGTTGGACTCGATGATGTCTTGAGCTTCCTTTCAACTGCTGCAATTCTCTAATTCTTTGATTCTGTGACATTATTATATTTTGTGACCTCGTGACATGTATTTTTGTAAATCCTTCTTGAACGATTATCCTGCTGAGATTAACCTTCCCTCTCCATCTTTGCTGATGTATCACACTTTCTTCTTTGCATAATTGTGAGAGTTTTCTCTAAAGTGGAGATCCATTCCAGGAGAGCACACATCTGCACCATGTAACTGAAACAGTGCAGCATTAGCTGGCAGTAAACTGCCGTCCTTGAAGGTGTAATTCATGTTGCAAGGAAGTTTTTATGCAGTAAAATGCAATCTATTCAAATCTGTTCATGTTTTGTGCTATTTTTCACACTTTTCCCAGCCAGAATATGCTTAGCATGATGATTGTAATGAAAGTGAGATCGGTCTGTGCATGTCTTACATAAATACATTTACACATAAATACACCTGAGGAAAATGTAGTCAGGCAACACAATCCTTATTTCAAGAAACTGATCCCCAAGCTGCTTTATAATTCCCAAGAGACTTACTGTTTAGGAAACCTGACCCTGCTCAGAAACCAACAGAGAATGAGCTCTCCTATCACCCTTAATGCTTATTGTCTGAAGATCAAAGATTTTATACACCGTCTTGTACAGCCCTGATAATACAGAAAGATTTCCAAAGAAAACTGGTTATTCATTCACCCAAAATATAATCTGAACATGTGAGAGACTATTTGTCTAACCCCCTTGTCTTTTCCTTTATACTGTTCATTTCTATTCTCTCTACACTTTTAGAGCAGAGAATTTGCTTTCATTGTGTTTTATATGGAACAGAAAATAGGAGCTCTCTGTTCAGTGACATTCTATATACTAACATAATATGTTGTTCTTCACACAAACTGAAAATAATTAGATCTATACATGCTTTTATTTTATTACAGCTTTATACACGTGCTCCTAGAATATTATTTAGAAATAATCCTTTCTATAATATTCCAAAAAATGTGGTTATTAATGTCACTGTCTGTTATATGTTTTCATAAAGCAAATGATTCAAAATCTCTAAGGAAAAAGATATGAATTTCACAATGTCCCAATTTATTAAAAATAGATTTTAACTGGGAAAATAAGAAGACAGCTCTGGTGTAATGTTAGCAGTTAAGGAGGAAGAGATATCAGGTTACGTATCCATGTCTGAAAGAATCAGTTCTTGTTTTATGTCTACACATTATCTTTTACACAAAATAACATTTTAAACAGTTTTACATAATCTTTTGAATTGTTTTGCAAAGACTTTCAAAAATGTTAAGAAAACAGCATTTTCCACACTGTTCCATTGTTGAGTTGACATTGAATTAGTTTTCCATGAGAAAAGGGATCCCTTCTTTACTAAGGGGAAACTAATGACTTGGCTAATGAGAGTGGAGAAACACAGCATCACCCTCTACTGCTAAGGCAAATTTTCTGAAGAACAGACTAATACAGAATAGTAGCTTACCAATCTCTCTTTGAGCAGAAAAAAAAACAAATTCTACATTGATACTTAAGGCAAATCCCACTTTTACTTACGACTGACAATATTTGATTCAATTATATGCATATTGACAATGTTCAGAAAATTGTCTAAGATTAACATATTTGATATGGATGGAAATCTAGGTAAAAGATTATCTGACGTATGGAAACATCACCATGTGTGCTGTCAACAGGATCAAACTTCAAAAAAAAGTTTAAATGCAAGTGCTAATAATACTGCTTTTTGAGGTACATATAGAGATTATTCATTGCAATAGATGATAGGTGCTATTCCCTCAGCATATACATTTTTTCTGGAAATATTCTGATTAGCTGGTCAATAATTCACAGTCTACAATTATTGTTTGACATAGTTGTTTCTTTATGGCAAATGTATTCTGGGAAAATGCCTCCCTAGGATTTAACTTCTAGCTACAGGTTACATTGAGAAATGACACAATACATCTCCTTCAGTACTTCATCTGCCATAAGAAATCATCAGATCTATAGATAGAAACTATTATCTTGGTACATTTGATTTACAGAGCTATTAAAAGTGTTTCTGTATTCAGCAGAAGGCCTTCTTGCAGCTCAGGATCCTGCTTCACCTGGCTGGAACAGATCAGAGGTAGCAAATAATGATCCTTATGTCCATGTAGTGATTTGAGGATGGAATGGTCAAACTCTGTGGAGCTGATGGGTTCATGATCTCTACTCTTCATTTCTTGTCAGTGAAACTTATTCTTTAGTGAAGTATCTCTTTTTTACATAATAGTGGAAATGAACTACAGTGGAATAATGATTAGCAGCCAGCATCTCATTCTCATAGCATAGAATTCCTATTATTTCTCCATAGAAAAGAGGTTTACAGTGTCTGATTTATCTGTGAGTTGAGGCTTGCAGCTATGGCAGGCACAGTCTACTCACTGAAACTGACATTCATGTGACTCATTAGGACAAGATCTCCAAACTGGCTCTTATGTGTGCTTCTTAGAATCATTGAATCATAAAGGTTGGAAAGGCCTTCAGAGATCATCAAGACCAACTGTCCACCTGCCAACAATATTACCTACTAAACCACGTCCCTAATTGCCACATCTACATAATCATTGAACATCTCCAGGGCTGGTGACCCCACCACCTCCCTGGACAGTCTGTTCCTATACCTCATTACTCCTTCAGAGAAAAATTTCTACTTAATATCCAACCTGAACCTGCCCAGATGCAATTATAGGCCATTTCCTCTTGCATTATTGCTCTTACCTGGGAGACTGACACTCACCTCACCACAACCTCCTTTTAGGAAGTCGTAGAATCATAGCATTCAAAGCGTAGTCTTGCCATTGTCAGGTACAGAATGATCACCTCCCTGCTCCTGCTTGATGTACTATTTCTGTTTCTGTTACTTGATTGGATTCTCCTTATACAAGGTTGACCACAGCATTAAAATAAATAGCAGTGAAATAAATAATGACATTAAAATAAATCGTTCAACTCTCAAAATTTATAGACAAAAACTTTTCACAATTCATGGATTCTTATTCCTATTTTGCATCACTAAATATGTTAGTGACAGATGCATTGGCCCAAGCTGAAAGCCACATTGAATAGCTCTGTCGTGATAGAAGGATCTGAACTCTAGCACTCATGGGATATGCAGTCAAATAAATTCCACACATGTGGGATCTGTATCGCAAAATATTTGTCTCTTGAGCTCCAGAAATGACTTAATACATGATAAAATTTTGGAAAGTAGTGCATATCAAATAACAGGATCTAAAAGCTAATGGAAAATGTCAGATTAATTTTCATGGAGGAAGAAAAGATTCTGGGTGTGAAATAATGTGGTTTTCCAATACGTTGACTCTGTCTGCATATTTATAATTGCACTGTACATGGAATAAGTGGTCAAATATTTATCAAAAGTGAATGTTAAAATTGTATGTGGAAGCACAGTGATAAACACTCATTCAAATGTATTTGTGGCTGAACAGAATTTGTGATGCAACTGTCAACTAAGAACGCGAAATCCTGTGACTGATTTAATAAATCTCTGCTAGGCATCTAGATGGAGTTAACACAATGAACACAGGATATTTGAAGCTTGCCTTTGTATATAGAGGAGGGAAAAAAAATCTGATTATTTGTGAAAAAATACGTGAGTAACTTCATCTACTGGAGGATACTACTATATGACTGGATAAAGAAGCTAAATTTATAAGATTAAATATTTATTGAGACATTTTTTTCTGCTTTTATTTTCAACCTGACCAAAGGTGATCATAACTGACTGTATACAGCTGGGACATAATGAAATGGCTTTTGTTAGATATCCAAAACTTATACAAACTTATTTAATATTTTATACTTCCCATTTGGCATTTTGTGAGCTCAGACTGACTGCTTTTGACAGTATTGAGAAAACTGCGAGAACAAACACAAAGTAAACAAAAAATGCACTTAAGAAGCCAGAAAAGGCTCTGGAAGTAAAGAAAGTGCAGTTTTCAAATGGACTGATTTCATTTGAATACTTGAAGAAGAAGACAAATACATTAATAATGATGTCAAACAAAGTTAATGAGATTTCAGAGGACTCTAACTGGTCATAGCCCAACTGAATAATTTTGCAAATCATGAAAATCTACTCATCCCTCCATAACAGAAGTACAGAAATATAATTCACACTGTTTCCTAACATAACCCCATAATATATTTTTCAAAATGATACCTGTTCATTATTAGTTTTTTGTTTCTGTAACATGAAACTATAAAGCTCTAGAAACAGTTTCTTGTACTATCCTACTGGCTAGACATTATGAAGTATTTCTCAGTGCATACCAATTAGCTCTGATTTAGATGTAATCCAAAGTAGGTGCTTCTGTGAAATAAGGGATTCTTAAGAAGATTTAAAAAATCATTACATCTATACATATAAAAATATTTTGTCTGATGAGAAAAGAACAGAAATGATGATGTGTGACTTGTGCATAAGAAGGAAGAACATTAGTATTCTACTAATAGATACAATGTCACCAGAAAGTTCACCTTTCCTCATAATACTGTAATTAGTATTTCATATACTATAATTTTACTCTTGATGAGATAAGCACTTTCTGAGGAAATTTCAATGTCTATATTGCTAGTGCTAGCAAAAAGCAATTTAAAATGATAAATTTTAGTACCTAATGGTTGTACCAACTTTTTGATATAGTGGCATGAGTATAAAAATTTTTAGGCACCTTAAAGATTTTAATGACTTCATAGAACTGCAAACAGGCCATTCTCAGCGCTGCTTAATTTTCCTCTATTTTCCTTATTTTCTGTCTGATGAAACCACCCTTACGCCTGACTCAGCTTTACAGAAAAAACTCCTCTATTTTCTTTACCCTATCCTGAAAGGCTGACTGTCACTTTTTTTTTATCTGATCTAGAGAAATCTAAGAATATCACTCAGAGGTCCCTTTCATCAGCAGATACCAATTGAGCAGAAAGGAAATGTTACAGAAAACCTTTAAAAATCCCTGCTTTATGTTTGAGTAAGAAGTTGCATCCAGAGACAATATATTTCCTCTTATCTTATTGATGTACAGGGACTTGTGTCTGGAAATCCCAGACATGCTGATTCTGCTCCTAAACCTCAGATCATTGTGATTCAATCACAGCCTAAAGCATTTTTGAAAGTCTTGATTTACTTGGAAACCTAAATCATTTGCCATAAATTAAAAGGAAAAAATAAAACTAAAAATTAATAAAAAAAGATGGAAAATTAAAAAAAAATATAGCACACATAACAGTGATTATAAGCATATTATTACTTCACATGTGAAAAGTTCTCTCTAGGCAGAGAGAAACCATACAGACTTCATAGTTTCCATTACAGATCAATTCAAGTGTACCAAAGGGGAAATTTTCACTCTTCACATATTTCCAGTAACTTGGACCTCTGTTCAAGCTTAACCTGGGACAAGCTACTGGTGGAGCCATATGCTTTGTGATGGATTATTACAAGGTTTGTCATTGGTTCAAAGCCAAAACCCAAAGTTAACAGGTGTTCACCTGCATGACCCAAAGGCATAATATATTCGTTTTGACATAATGAAGACTAACTTTTAATTTATTCTAGTCAAATGAGGGACACTGGCTGACAGTGAACACCTGTAAAGGGGTTCAGTGAGGACAGCTATTCTACACTGTTCTTTGCTCTGAAAACAGAACTGTGCTTCCTCCACTGCAGAACAAACTGATTTTTTCCCTTGCAATGCTTTGCAGGGTTAAAGGTGATCAACAGCATGGAGCAATGAGATGAAGACTTAGAAACTTAGAAAGTGATAACCTAACTAATTGGACAAATGTACGTTGTACAAGTAAGAGGGGTCCTATTGTGCTGATAGACCCTAAAAACTTGGTGTCAAGAATCCTGTTCTTAGTGTAACCAAAAGGAAGCTTTTCAGCTGGAATGACTGAAATCAACATTTGCTCAATTCACCCACAAAATATTATAGGAAAGATAATGCAGAAATGGAAAGATACTTGGAAAAAAAAAACAAAAGCAAACAAACAAACAAAACCAAACAAAAAATCGTAACTCTAAAATATATAAAAACTTTTGGTGATTAACTGAGATTCATCACTAAACCAGCTTGTTTTTCTTTAATTTTATTGATTACATATGGAAAATTAATGAAATATGCACCAAGGACTATTAAAGATGTCCCTGTACAGATCCAACCATATTTTCATGTTAACAGTGTAACAAACAGAAAACTAAACTGAGATAGGGATTTTCTTTTTACACATCAAGCATCCCTAGAACTGTGTATCCTTTCACTGCATAGGAAACAGCACCAACAAGTCATCATACTTGGCTAAAACTGGCCCATAGATTTTGCCAAAAATATTAATGGAAATCTAGTTTCATGGCTATTTCAATTCTTTGGCATTTCATGAATTACTTTGTGAATAGATAAAGAAAAGACAAATTTTATAGGCATTTATTTAAATTTTAAATTTCAAAAAGCAATATTTTCTTAAAAAAAAAAAAAAAAAAGTAAATGGATTTTTAAAACTGGTCCAAAATGGCCTCAAAATAGCCACAATGTACTGGTTAATCAGATATGAAATTACTGAGGTTCTCTTTGTTCATCAAGACAATCAAAGACATAACCATTCCCTAAATCTCAATGAGGAACACTGTAACAGGATTCTCTGAAATAACAATAAAAAAATAAAAAATACAGTGTTTTTACTGACATGCTTTTACTCAATGCTCCTGTATGATTAACTTTGTCATGGACTTCTATGGAGGAAAATTCTGCTATTAAGACATATCATCTCTATTATAATTCTATTGTAGGCAAAACATTTCTATATTCGTCTCCCAAGTGAATTAGAATTTTTTCCAGAGGTCAGAAAACGTTCATCTGTCCAAATAACCTCCTGTAAGAATGTATCTATGTCTGCATGAGTACCTTTTCTCCCAGTATAATTTCCTTAACTGCCTAAATGCTCCAGCAACCCTCTGTAAACTTCTATTGCATGGTAAACTCAAGCGATGTTGGTTGACTTCTTGTTCAAAGCATACCAACTGGATCCCACACTGACAGGAAGTGAAATTTCAGAGCTTTTTCCCTGGACTGCCAATTGCACCCATGCTTGGAAGGACAGGAGAGTGGGGAGGAACTGCTGTTTAAAAACCATGTCACCATGATAATCTGTTTGTAGTATATTGGCTTAGTCCAACATCAGAGGAGAGTCTGTGGGTGCTATTTAAAAACATTATCACTCCCTGCCTGGGAGAAATATAAAAATAGCCATTGCAGACCCATCTCTAAAAGGTGGGTGGAGTGAAAGTGTTTTTAAACAGCTCAGATTTACAGCAGTCGAATCCATGCTCTACATCAACATTTCAGACTAAATCTTTAATAAGAAAAAGTTGGTGTAAAATGCCTCCACATTTCTGACATCTTCTGTATTTTAAAATAATTGGGCAGAATTTGTGTTTGAAATTAACTAAGATATATAGAAACACAGAATCATAGAAACCTTAAGGTTGGAAAAGACCACTAAAATCATCTACTCCAACCACAAACCATCGCCACCACACCTTGCCCCTAAGTGTCACATCTAAAATATAGCTATGTAAGTGTATACTCGGATATAAAATTTAAGATGTAGAAGGAATGGTTAAGTTTAACATGTTTCTTGTTGTTTCCTGAACAACGTAATGTATGTCAGAATTCTAGGACTTGACACAGTTTTAAAGAGTTTCACCATGCATTGAGTATAATCATCTGAAGACACATAAGTGTCTAACTCCCAGTGCTGATGCAATGCTTCCCTGCCCTGATATGGCAGCACATGGCCTAGGACCTGGGTGTGTAGGGGTCATTGCACACAATGACTTAAGTTTCGTGAATGCCTCAATACTTTGGACACCTTGACACTGATTAGGCAGGCCTGGATTTAAATTATCAGTGCATTCATAGCATCATAGAATCATTTGAGTTGGAAGGGACCCTTACAGGTCATCCAGTATTTATAATTTCTGGTTTTTTTTCTATTTTTTTTCCACTGATGAAAACACACGTAATTGTGAACTCAGTATGGATAACTGTATGTAAGTGCATGCCATATAGAAACCTAGAGAAACATGCAATATCCCGATTACACAGATGTAGCTTCCTATTTCCACTGCATAACTCCTGCTTCATGTGAATATTGTCTGTATATATGACGTGCATAAACTTGCACTGCTACTTTCATTAAAACAAAACAAAACAAAACAAAAAAACAAAAAAATAAGATAACAAAAAAGATAAATAAATTACAAAGGCATAATTTTAGCAACTTCTTGACAAGCACTTAATGTTTTCCAGTCAAGCAAGAGAAGAAAGTATGTTAGTTGCTTTTTAAACTATTATTCCAATAAAAAGTAATTATAGTGATTAATTGCATAATGATTACAGTAATCACAGCCTATTCTTAGTTGATTAAGAAAGACAGAAGAGACTCACAGAAAGCATTCCACTAACACTATCTCTGTTTATTTTATTTGCCCTTTACTAATTTTCTTATCAGAATTCATGAATGGGGACAGACAGTTCAAAAACAACCTTGATAGCTGCTTTGTATTCGATCCAGTGTCCGCTGATAAGAATGGATTCACCAGTGTGTTGTGTGCTATTTTGGAGGTAAGAATTTATTTGACCTTTATTATTACCATTGTATTATTATTGTTGTTATTACAGTAGTTTTTTGTGGGTTTTTTTTTTTGCTTTTAAACTGAGTATTTCCTCAACATAAAATTTTGTGAGGGTTTGCATGTACTTCTAAATACATATAATTTTTTAACATAATACATTGAGAAGGTGTATGAAGGAGTACTCTGAAGGAGTAGATGGTAGTGGCATGACAAATACAGGATTTTTTTGGAGGAAGTGGAAATTTTGGATGTACCAACTGGGGAAAACATTCATGTTTCTATGAGTTCCACTGGAGCTGTCATAAGTGACACCAATTAAGGATCTGCTCTATCATATTGTCTTTCCTCACATTGGAACACTGGCTTTTGTTAATCGATTTGGTGCATGATGATATCAAACAGTACTGTGATAGGTAGCAACACAAAATCCTAAATAGAAAGGGTGTGATGAACACATATCTCAAAATACGACGTACTTTTGACTTTTCTTGCAAAACTGGATGAAGAAAGCAGACAATAGTTGCTTAGGTAAAACTCACCATCTGAAAGAGTTCAACAGTATCTAAGTGCTGCCAGTGAGCTTAATGTTCTATGATTCTGTGTTGGCTGTGTGTGGGATTATTTAGACATGGATGCACAGAATGAGAATACGTCAAGGAATATGTCAGGAAAAATGCATGGGGGGTTTGAAAACCTATTTGTCACACATCCTAAAAAGTTTGGAGATGAAAAACAAACAGGTAAGGATACATGATGAAAGAAGTCCATCCTACCAAATGGGAGTCTGCACATTCCTGAATGCTATTCAGCAACATGAGACTGACCCTATGGAAGCCTTACTGGTGTGTTCCTTATCCCTCAGATGCAGCATCAGCAATGCAGCAAGATTCTCTGAGAAACTTTCCCTCCCCAGTTCAGAAAATAATGATTTTTTTTTTAAAGTGAACCTATTTGCAAAATGTGACTTGTTGGGAAAAATATCGCATTTCAGCATTAAAGAAAATATATCACATTTTGCAATTGTCAAAATGCCCTGTTTTGACATTTGAAAATGAAAATAAAAGAAACTTTGAAAGGTCACTATCAAAGAAAATTTTTTTTCCTATTATTTTTATTTTTAAATTAATTCTTTAACTTGATTTCTACCAAAGCATTATTTTTTAATTTTTTTTGTCTTTCCTTTTTTTATTTTTTTATTTTTTTCTCCCCTCCTGTTACTAGATAACCAGTACTGGAGCGTCTGCAAGGCTGAGGCATATTAAGATGCCACATACTCATTCTTTTGTGAAAGGACCAGGATGTACAACAGCATTTCTAACTAATGAGAACAAGGAGCTTCTTTACACCCAACATCTCCAAAAACTGAAAGTACTTGCAAAACAGAAGACCTGCTTCCCACCTGGCACTCATGCATATATTCTATCACACTGTTTTATGGCCCTCTTCAGTTAAAAGACATGCAATTATAACAACTACTTGTTATTATAAATTCATACATGCATTAGAGGTGCATTTCTCTCTGTCTCACTCTTTTTCTATCAGCTGTAGCCTTTCAGTTTATTCTCTATTACTCACAATTTCTCTAAATATATCCTTTTCAGTGAGGATATATTGAACCTGTCAAGTTTATTTAAAGAAAAGTTAAACTGGGGAAAAAGTAGGAGTATGTTGGCTGGCCAGGGATGCTAAGGTATTCAAGACAAGGCCTTGCTCCACTTAGCAGACTACAAATCCTCCATATGTCGAGGGAAGCACAGAAAAGTAGATGATAAATGGCAAGTGAGAAACTGTACATTGATAAATGAGACTGCAAAGGAAGAATACATCTGCAGCAAATCCTTCATTGTTGCCTGCAACTCTGTTGAATTGCAGAGTGCTATTTATATAATCAAACCTGCCAGTAATCACTCAATTGGAAGCATGGTCTTACATTTGTATGACTCCCGAAAATGCAAGGAAATTGTAGTAGAGCAGGAAAAATATTCAGGTTGCACTAGCTCATGTGTTCTTGACAACTTCAGACTGCATATCTCTTAGGGAAGGGACAAGAGTGATAAATCCTGAAGTGACAATAGACAAGCAGAAACTTACTTTACCTGTGCAACCTGGTTTTTACCTGTGCAACTTGGTCTAGGGAACCTGCTTTGGCAGGGGGGTTGGACTAGATGGTCTCTAGAGGTCCCTTCCAACCCCTAAAATTCTGTGATTCTTTGATTCTGTCCAAGTAGTTTTGGGTCTCTAGGAAATATTCATGTTATAGGTGGGCTGTAAGAATTGAGTGACCTTTCATGTTAAGTCACCATCTTTCAGTGGTCCTTCTTTATTAATATAGGCTCATAAATTTGAGCATATAGTGAAAGAGGTAGAATGCAGGGAGCAACTTACGGAAAATAAGTATTGGAATTTTATTTTATTTTATTTGGAGAACATTTATTCTTCAGAGCCAAAATATCAGTAACACCAGATCTTTGGGGTTTTGACTGCAAGAGCACTTAAAATGGTCCAAAATGAACACAAGCCAGAATCTTAAGATTCTTATACAGAGATAGAAATCTGATCTCAGGTCATCGGGTCCATTTTCTTAAAAATAGAAGTTTGAAGGAAATAGACATTGATGAGGTTGACTTTTATCTGTCTATATATATATATATATGTAGATTAACACACTGGTGGTATCCAACATGGGTTAATGAGAGGGAATTTGGATTTCAGGAAAGATTTAAGTACTATTTCTTAGAGTAGTGACTGGTAGCCTGTCACTACTGGGGTTCTGCACAGTTCCATTCAAGGTCCATTTCTCTTTAATCCTTCCATCAATTATTTGACAGCAGGATTTGAAGATATACTAAATGAATTTACAGACAATACTAAGAAGGATTGCTGACTCCCTTGGGGATGGAAGGTTGAGCAATCACCGACTACTTGAAATTTCAGAATACCAAGTACCAGATTCTGAATCTGGGACAAGATAACCCTGAATATATGTGCAGACTGGGGAGAGTAGAGGCTGGAGAACAGCCTCATGGAAAATCTGGGGGGTTTGTTTGATGAGAAGTACATGAGAAGACAGCCAAAAGGGCCCATCGTATGTGCTGGACTGGGCATTGAAATATAAAAGGGATGTGAAACCGTTAGAGATCATGCGAAGTAGAGCTTCAGAATTGGTGAAAGGTCTAGAGGGAAAGGTCTATGAGAAGTATCTGAGATCCCTTGGTTTATTTGGCACAGAGAAGAGGCTGAACGGGGGCCTTATGGAGGCCAGCAGCTACTCATGATGGGCTCTAGCTCCTAATAGGGACCAGAGAGCAGCTCTGATCTCTGTGTTTTGGTGACAGAGAGGACACATGGGAAGGGCATGAGGTTGCATCAGGGGATGGTCCAGATGGGTATTAGGAAAAGTCTCTTCCTAGATGGCTTATAACTCCTTGAGAGCAGCCCTGTGGAGAAGGACTTAAGGGTCCTGTTGGACAGGAAGCTAAGCATGAGCCATCAAAGTATGTTTGCAGTCCAGAAGGCTGAATATATCCTGGGCTGCATTAAAAAACAGGTGGCCAGCAGGGAGAGAGAGGTGATTGTCCCCCTCTACTAAACTCTTGTGAGGTCCCATCTAGAGTACTGCATCCAGGCCTGGGGCTCCCAGCACAAGAAAGGTGCAGAGATCTTGGAATGGTTCCAGAGGAGGGCTAGTAAGATGATCACAGAGCTGGGGCATCCTTCCTCTGAAAAAAGTTGAGGGAACTGTGGTTGTTTACCTTGGAGAAGAGAAGGCTCTGGGGATACCTCACTGTGGCCTTCTAACACTTGAAGGGAGCATATAAACAGGAGAGAGAATGTTTGCTTACACAGGTTGTTAGTACTGGGACAAGGAGGAATTGTTTCAAACTAAGACAGCAGAGATTTAGATTAGATACTGGGAGGAAGTTTTTCACTCATAAGGTTGTGACCAACTGGAACAGGTTGTCCAGAAAGATTGTGGATGCCCCATCTCTGGAGGCATTCAAGGCAAGTCTGGATGTCACTCTAGGCAGCCTTCTCTAGTGTTTGGTGACCCTACCCATGGCAGAGAGGTTGAAACTAGATGATCTTTGTGGTCCTTTCCAACCCAGGCCATTCAATGATTCTATAATTCTCCTTTTGAATTCTGGAAGTCCACAATTAGGTCTCACACAATATTGTGGAATCACAGCATTGTAGGGGTTTGAAGGGACCACTAGAGATCATCTACTTCAATCCACAGGCTCCCTAGATCAGTTTGCACAGGTAGGCATCCAGGCAGATTCCACAACTTCTCTGGGCAACCTGTTCCAGTGCTCCCTCACCCTCATGGTGAAGAAGTTCCCATGCACATTTGTGCAGAGATTCCTATGATTCAGTTTGTGTCTATTTCCCCTCATCCTATCGCCCCACAGTGCTGAAAAGAGTCTGGCTTCATCCCTTTGCCTCCCTCACCTAAGATATTTTTAGACATCTCTAAGCTAAACAAGCACCGCTCAACATTTCTTCATAAGGCAGGTGCTCCAGCCAATGTAGGAGACTTGTTCCAACTAAAGATAGCCTGAAGCCTCAAAAATTGAATGATACGGTTCCTTGTTTGCAATCCAGCTGCTGAAAGAACCTCTATTTGCTTTATAAAAGTACAATCTTGCTCGTATAATTCAATTTTAAATACCTTCAGGAAGTTTAAACCCACATATAATATGCAAATTATAGGCACTCTGAAGCATCACATTGATTTACATTGTAATTGTTTCATTACTGGTGATAATAGAACATGTCCACATGTACTTATTATTTTAGGTAAGATCATCGTGAAATAAGTTGACATTACTTTGTTTTGCAGCAGTCATTTTAATGTAAATGGAAGAATTATAACATCTCATCCACATCATAATGTGTTGAAAACTATCCTAAAGATTCTGATATTTCTAAGAGATATGGAAAAAATAGGAGAAAGTACTCTTGTCTGTTCATCACTACAACTACAAACAAAATAGCAAAAATGAAAATATTATTAATAAGGTCCACATGATGAAAATTCATACTTCATAATAGCAAAACAATGGAAAGTAGTGACACAGATAAAAAAAAAATATCTAATCTAGCTCTGAGGATCCTGCCTAGATTAATCTAGGAACAAGTCATTCATGGAATGGAAATTTATTGCTTTCCCTCTTTTTCTTTGCCCTTTCTCCACCATTTTACTTCCACTGGTTATTTCCAGTGAATTGAAGATGCTGAGATAATTTTATAAATGAGCTGAAGGTAGGCAATAGATTTTGTACCCAAAGTGGATGTAGAATCCTTGATGAGGAAATGAGTGCAAAATAATATCAACCTAAGCAGCAAATATAAGGATTTGACTCATGAAATTGTTAACACAGATCAAGAGGAAGAATTTATTGTCTTAATCTGATATGTTACTTCATATGTTACTGCAAACTTCAGAGCACCTTCACAGCCACAATGTCTTGTGATGGGTATTCTCATATGAATATGAATACAGCTAGCAACAAAACTTCACCTTTCTGCAGCTATTTCAGAACTAAAAAGGAGGTGTCTGTGTAAAAAGTCACCTCTCTCTTCCTATGTCTCTGTCCTCAAAGTGCTATCAATTTATCTACTGAAAGACATTTTTCTCAAGAGAAGCACTATCTCATATCATTAGAACATCAAAAGTAAAAACAACAACAACCACAAAAGTGACACTAGTATTCCATTCTGGTGTCTTAATATGAAAATGTGGCCTAGATCACAATTGTCAGATTTTACAGAAATAAGACCAACTTCATCTATGATGACCACTATTATTAAGAATATTAATCACATTGCTAATTCAGATACATTTCTGCTTTCCTGTGACATGCAGTGCTTCAGGGATTCATTATATTCAAGTAAGACAAAGTGGTTATTGAAGTTGAATTCTTTTTACTCTGCTTTAAATGTCTAAAATTAGGCATGATGCCTGAACCATATGAATATAACCTCGCTTTCTTCAGTGCAGAAATTTACTCACCCTTTTCAAAATCAGGTAACTAAGGGAAGTTCAATGAATCCTGCTGAGGATCTCAGATTTTGACAACTACTGTTACGAGTGATAAATTTCCTCTTCGTGTTAATGCCTACCTTTTATGGCAATGATCTTGACCCACTGTGAATAGTGTAGAAACCAATCAACCATGTTTCTATGTAAGAGATATACTGAAATCCAGAATCTACCCTATCCACTAATTTTTAAAGTATTGTCCTGAAAGCTGTAGAAAAACAAGGATGATGTTATCCAGGTTGAAAAATGAGTATGTTCATGTGTAGTAGAATATAAGTATGTAAATAAATGTGAATTTCTACTCTCTAATTAGGTTTTCTTTTAACTAAAAATATATGCAATTAGATAATATTAACTAATATATACATTAATATGATCTAATAATCTAATAATTATCTAATAATAGATAATCTAATATAATATTAAATAATTAAATAAATCCTTATCCAGGTAAACTATAATCATATGATAGCAACACCTACCAGAATTCCATAAGTAAACTAACTGCTTGATCACTGGGCTGAGGACACTGATATTAAATTCAACAAAATCAAGTGCTGAATCCTGCACTGTGGTCACAACAACCCCAGGCAAGTCTACAGTCTGGGGACAGAGTAGCTGGAAGACTGTGTAGAGGAAAAGAACCTGGGAATGCTGGCTGATGCTCAGCTGAACTTGAGCCAGCAGTATGCCCAGGTGGACAAGAAGACCAATGGCATCCTGGATTGTGTCAGAAAACAATGCTGCCAACAGGAGCAGGGAGGTGATCACCCCTGTGTGCTTAGCACTGGTGAGGCTGTACCTCGACTACTGTGTGCAGTTTTGGGCCCCTCACTACCAGAATGTCATAGAATGGCCTGGGTTGAAAAGGACCACAATGATCATCTAGTTTCAGCCCCCCTGCTATGTGCAGGGTTGCCAGTCACTAGACCAGGTAGCCCAGAGCCACATCCAGCTTGGAAGGACATCGAGGTCTGGGAACACTGTTAATAATAAGGCTGGTGAGTAGTATGAAGCACAAACCTTATGAGGATTGGCTGATGGAGCTGGGTTTTTCTGTTTTTGTTTTTGTTTTTGTTTTTGTTCTGGAGAAGAGAAGATTCAGGGGAGACCTTATCACTCTCTACAATCACCAGAAGGGAAGTTGTAGTGAGGTGTGGACTGTTCTATTCTCCCATGTAACTAGTTGGACTAGAGGGGATGGCTTCAAGTTGCTCCAGGTGATGTTCAAGTTGGACATTAGAAAGAACTTCTTCTCCAAAAGAGTGGTCTGGCACTCAAACAGGCTGACCAGGGAGGTGGTCAAATAGCCACCCCTGGAGATATTCAGCAATTGTGTAAATGTTGTAATTAGGGATGTGGTGGTGTGGACAATGTTGGTGGTAGGTGGACAGTTGGTCTTGATGATCTTGGAGGTCTTTTCCAGCATTGGTGATCCTGTTATTCTGTAATTCTTTAAAAATGAGATGATATTCATATTGTTTTTGCTGAATTCTTTTTGAACTACTATCATATCAGCAAGGGAAACCCAGGCTTTTTTGTGGGGGTTAGAATAAAGCCACAGAAAAATAAGTAAATTCCCCAATTTATGATGTAGAAGAGGTTTCCCTGGGATAGTTGTGCTCAGAATATATAGCACTATGCAGTTGCATTTCTTTATGAGTTAGTAGTGGAATTTCTGGTAGATTTCTGCTGTACTGTAACACGTAGGGATTTTTTAATTATTATTTTATTATTTTATAAAGAGGTTACTATAGAATATGATCCTGAACAGTTCACCTGAATAACAGTAAACATAAAGGAAGAGACAATATGCTACAGAAATTTAAAGAAAGCAAGATTTTATTTTATTTTTATTTTTATTTTATTATTTTATGTTTAAAATGTGCTTGACATACCCTTCTATTTATTTTTGCCTAATTGTAATAATTACAAATATGTATGATGATAAAAGAAACTAGTGTGATTTGAAGTTGCCTCTCAGAGTCACTCCTGCCTCTTGCTGTATTTGTTTGTGTTTATGTAAGCAAAAAAAATGGCATGCATTATCTTTTTATGAGCCTTGCGATTTATTCTGTTTTGTTGTCAGACCTCTGGGAATGCATTCTATAAACTTTATTGAGACAAGATATCTAGAGACGTTTGCATATTTGTGAGCTCAGCACAATATTACTTTTTAATGCACTTTTGACTTTGCATGGAGAAAATGGAGTAAAAATTGTTAAGCAGCACTATTTCAGGTGGCTTTGTATTTATTTCCTGCCTTTATTTTTCCTCAGGTTAAAAACAAATAAAGTCTCAATTACCTAAATGTAGAAAAACACTCTTACCTAGTAGTTTAACTTCTGACAACTTGTGTGACCAAAAGTTCAAATTACTAGCTGAAGTCTCCAGGCAAAAAGCTGTTAAGAACACCACTTGTTCAAGCACCTATGTAAATACAAATTGAAACGCGTGCATTTCACAAAATCACAGAATTGTAGAATTTTGAAAGGACCTGTAGAAATCATCAAGTCCAACCACTCTGCTAAAGCTGGTTACTTATAGAATGTCACACAGTTAGACATCCAGGAAGGTCTTGAATATCTCCAGAGAAGGAGACTCCATAACCTCTCTGGGCAGCCTGTGCCAGTGCTCCATCACTCACAGTTAAAAAAATTTTACTTGTGTTAGTATGGAACTTCCTGTGTTCTGGTTTCTGTCTGTTGTCCCTTGTTCTATTGTTGTATGTCACTAAAAGAGTCAATTCCCATTTGACTTGACTCCCACACTTCTGAAGTTTATAAACAGTTGTGAAATTTCTCCTCAGCCTTCTCTTCTCCAGACTGAAAAGTCCTAGGTCTCCCAGACTTGAATGTAAATACAATTCTTGAGTCAGAATCTACGATCTATTTTCAAACAGTGATCTATTTTCAAATAAACAAACCAACAAGAAAATAAAAGTGACATTGTTTCTCTATGTTCTACCTGAAATTAGAAGAAATTATCATGAGCATTTTGGCTGTACATTAGCTGAGGTGGTCATGGGTATTCATATACTGGAGCAAATACTGGAGCTGCACATTGAAAGGTTCACAGAATCATAGAATTGCTTAGTTTGGAGAGGAAATTAAAGATCAACTAATTCTAACCCCTTTGACATGGGCTAAGTTGCCACCCACCAGATCAGGCTTTGGGCACCTCTAGAGATGGGGCATCCACAGCATCTCTGGACAGCTTCTACGAGGGCCTCACCATCTTCTGAGTAAAGAACTTCTAAAATTTAACCTATATCTCCCCTCTTTTTGTTTAAAGTCATTCCCTCTTTTGCTATCACTATCAGACTTCATAAAAAGTCAGTTCTCCTCCTGTTTACAAGCTCTATTCATGTACTGGAAAGCTGCAATAGGTTCTCCCTGCATCCCTCTCTTCTCCAAGCTGAACAAGCTCAATTCTCTCAACCCGTCCTCATAGTAGAGGTGCTCCAGCCTTTTGATCTTTGTGGTCTTCAGGTCTAACCAGTACAATGGGAAGATGCAGTGATGAAAATCTTGTTGTATATAAGGCAAAATATTTTCCTTAAGAGGGTAGTCAAGCTCTGGAAAATGTGTGCAGAAAAGCTTCATGGTGATAGTCAAAGTTGTCCTGTCAAATTTGGACAATTTATTTAGGCTGACCTTGTTGATCAAATTAATCTTATGTAGTTGACACTAACCTGATCATAGGTTGGACTACCTGATCTCCAAAATTGAGTTATAACCTGAGTTATTTTATTATTATATGAATGCATGCATTTTTAAAGATTTTCAGTAGTGTATTATTTACTTCTGCTCTTAATGGTTTGAAACTGAAAAACTAGCCATAAATTTCGTAAAATCAAAGTGAATACTGATTTTAGCAGGGTGGGAGTGATCTATCATACTCTCTTTATTGGTGTAATATTAAAAATCTTTCTCAAAGCAGATCTTAAATCATTTATGCATGTTTAAAATATTTTATTTACGTGGGCGGTGTTTCTCTGTTAATAAATGAAGAAGTTTTCCTTGAGAACTTTTTTTTTTTTTTTTTTTTAAATCAAAGTCCCACTGTCCTTTTTTTAGTTTCTCTTCAACTTGATGAATGATACATGATGGTTTAATTTGTGTCTCTTTTTTCATGAGTTGTATTCAAATGTAAGTTAAAAATTATGAGCACTCTTAAAAAAATAAAAGCAGAAAGAAAGAAAAAAAGAGAGAGAGGTCAGATTAGAAATTATTTATTGTAAACATCCTTCTATAGTGAAGAAACTCTTGTGATAGAATCTGGAGAATGAAAAGTTTATAGCTGCCATTTCCACTCCTTCTTGAAAGTTTTCTGAATTGTTACATTTTCCTTCCCTAATAAATCACTTGAGGTTGAAACAGCATCTTTACTGACAATCTGTGTAAGTGACACAAAAGATTCTCTATTCCCTATGGTGTAAATGTTCTTCTAAGAAATTTCTAAAGAAATTAAGACTTTTTTCTTTGTTTTCTGTTCTCTAAGAGGTTAACTATTTTCCTTCTCTCTCCCCAAAAAAGAAGGAATATATTTGGCTGCACAGACAGCCTTTCCACATTTTACCTGAAAGAGCAACCAACAAATTGAATGTTCACATAGATGTGGCATTGTACCATGTTGGAAAGTCATTGTTTACATATATACACTGAGGAACTAACAAAATAAAATGAATCATTAAGTATATCTGACCACTGAACAATTGCTCCATTTAGGCCACAGTTCAGCAGTACACTAGATTGTATATATCATAATTATTAATAAAACACACAAAGAAATGTGCTGATGGACATGTCTACTTGTTACATTGAATTAGGTATTTAATTACAAAAGATGAGCAATAGAGAAGAACTGATCATATATGGAAAATCACATCTCCATGGACTTCAAATGTTAGTGATAGTCAAAAAAAGATAAAAAATTAGGAAGAAACTGCAATATAATTTGTAACTTTGCAAATTATCCTAATCCCTATAAGCATTTATATTTTTCTTTGAATAAAATATCTGGAATTATTATTTTTAT
Source organism: Odontophorus gujanensis (assembly GCA_013399175.1). Lineage (NCBI taxonomy): Eukaryota > Metazoa > Chordata > Aves > Galliformes > Odontophoridae > Odontophorus > Odontophorus gujanensis. Next base: position 105,631 of record VXAB01000047.1, read on the forward strand.
TATTATTTTTTGTGGGGTTAAAAACATATGAGGGAAGAAATAACATGCTGGGACTTGTTACCAGAGGAAATTCTAGAGACACAGAGTTCAGGAGGTTCAAAAAGGATTAAAGAAATTAAGCAGACAAATTAGATGAGACAAATTAGATATCAAATGAGCAAAGTCAATACTCCATTATTGAGTAACTGTTAAAGCAAATAAATAAGCCTCATTGTAGAGGGATTTTGATGAACTGTAAGACTGAGTGGGCAGAATCTCCTTGTCATAGAGTCTGACAAGGAGAGGAGCAAGTTTCATCCAGATGGGAATTCTGCTGAAAAGGACGTGAGCACTTTGAATGCTGAGTTAAATATAAGCCCAGAGCACTTATACAGTGAATAAGTCATGCCCCATATTTATGTACAGGAGGAGGAACACAGAAAGATACTGAGATTTTGTTCCATTTTCCTCATGAGCACTGGTGAAGTTACACAAGGAACACAGTGTTCATTCTTGAATCCTTCAAATTCAAGAAGCACATGGAGAAACCAGAGTCAGCAAAGAGCAACCAGTGCAATTAACCTAGAGTGTATAACATAGAAAGTTCAAGAGTGTTGAAAGTATTTATTCTGAATGAGTCAAAAAAGGAGTCTTCATAACAGCCTGCAATTATTTTAAGAGGAGTTACAGAGATGGCAGAGCCTAATTCTTTGTGGTGACAGATTGTAAAACAAAGTTCAATGGATGCAAGCTGTTGAGGGTTCAAACTAGACATCAGAAGGATCTTTTTCACTGGAAGAGTTGCACAATACTGAAACAGGAGGAAGGGAGACTGTGGGATCTTCATCCCTGGAGATTTTCCAGATATTTTCAAATAGTCCCTGCTGAACTGACCTAGCTTTAGCAACGTTCACACACCGAGCAAAAGGTTGACTGGCTGACCTCTAGAAGTCTCTTGCACCTAATATTTCTATTTCTCTATGAAGGGAACATTAGGGAAGCGAACAGGGAGGTTTGAACCCTCTAATATTCCTCAAGCAATAACTGTAGATGTCGGGAAATCGGAGGGAGTTGTCCGCATACAAGGGTCAGACTTAAATACTGACTCCATGCAGACTTTTACAGCTGCTCTCAGAAACTTAGTCTTGAACCATATTGGTAAGATATTTCTTGTATTTTCTGAAACAGATTAAAAAATTGTGCCTCCTTCTCCTTATACCTCCTCTCTTCCAATTATGACACATACTTCTCTTCAACTATGTATACACAGTGTTACTGCAAGAAGAAGGCCATTTTCAACCTATGTGTACATCACTTTAATGATAAAAGAGTCTTATTGACTTTGTTTTACGCCAGTGTGAAATTGAATTTATGCCAAAGAAAAGAGTTCTTTTTTTTTTTTTTAACTACTCATACAAAATGCATTTCTTTTTCATTCTGTTTTACCTGAGGCACAGAGGCACAGTTAGATATAAATGAATAGGGAAGTGGTAGACGGAATGATTCAAGTGCATCAATGTAACTGCTTTTCCTCTAGGTTTGATGGGACCCCAACATATCCAGAAGTTAGTGCTGTCTTAAAAGTTATTCTACTAAAGTTCTTTTTATTCTTATAGTATGCATATGGAAATCCATGCTATTGGCCCACAGCAATATTTTGCTCAGGTCTCACAATATCACACAGGAAAAAAAATCATGACACGAGCCTCCTCCTTGCCTACTGATATATTCCCTAACAGCTTACTGATACAATATATAAAGCAAAATATCAGCTTGTCAATGGAAAATACCAGTCTCCTTAATAAAGCATAAAGAAAAATCAGTTGCAAAGGACCTTGAGCAAGTCAGGGTATGGAGTCCTAATGCAACTGCATGTACCACCTATATACACAAATCCATCTATATACATGCATACATACAAATATACATGTGTCTATATGCATACACAAAAGCATCTGTATTATGTAAAACATCAAAATTCAAATGATATTTGCTCCTCTGTAAAAAGCAGCTTGAACAAATTTGAGTAGGACAAAGACTGTGATTTTTTGTTTTGTTTTGTTTTGTTTTTTGTTTGTTTCATTTTTAGACAGCATAGCTGGAAAGAATTAAACATGCTTCAAATTACTGTTCTTCAGCCTTCTGTATTCAACTCATCAGACTTATGCCCTTTGGTCATCCCAGATTCAATCTACTAAAGGAACTCATGATTCTGAATAGTTTTGCTTTGACTTGAAAAATGCTGACAGAAGTCTTGGAAAACTCAGGTGTCTTTGCAAATTATGGTGTTGTATATCTTTGAATTTTATTAGATATATCTTTTCTGTATATTATTCTCCTTCCTTTTCCCCTTGATGTATCTTCATGGTCTCTTCTTGCTGGTATGGTATTCCATGTAAGAGCAGTATATCAGTACAAAATGGGATAGAACTTTATCATTCACATGATAAAAATAATTATATCCCACAAGTAAATTACAATTACAGTGGAGGTTGAATACTTTAATCAGACTGGGGAGCATAAATATTTTTACAACTAATAGGATTATTGATTTGTGCCACAGAAATGAAATAATTTTAATCTTGTAATTTTGCTCATTTTTATCATAATTAAGAGCTCTTTCCTTCCTTCTTTGTTTTTCTCAAGGAGTATATATATTTATTGAAGAGAAAAATGTACATAGTTATTTCCTAAAGCCAGCTGGGTACTAGTAGAGTAACAGCAAGTTGCCAGCTCATATGCATACTGCACTTTTCATATAAGATGGCAAGTTCAAGGAATTTTCCATCTGCTTCATCTGTTGAATTATATCTACACTGCTTCACTGTCATGCCAATGTTCACTTCTCAATTCTGTTTCACTAAGGAAAATATCTGATTATCTGATGATCACTCAAGGGAAAAGGTTTACAAAGGTTTCAAGGGTTTATGTCACCAAAAAAAAGAAGGAAAAAAAAGTAGAGTATTTTAAAAAATTAGTAAAAAAAAGTGAAAATACTTAAGATTTGATATATTATCTCCACACTATAGATACAGTACTTTCTGTACAGCATTAGATCAAATCAGAATACATTTTTCTGACTTGGTACAGTTTAAGGCTAGAACATATATGTGGAGATATTTATATGCATTACACTCATACACAAATATATATGTATATATATATATATATACACACTTTTGTTTGCTTATTTTGTAGCTACTGAGTAGTAGTTCCTTAGTATTTAACCTTACACAGCAATAAGGACCTACTTCTTAACTGGGTTCTCCCTTGACAATTAAAGGCTGAGTCTTTTCAAAGAAGATGTTAATCATGGGTCATCTTCAAATGTGCTTAGTAAGATTTTACTACAGTCAAATTCACAGCTAAGCAGTTGTTCAGAATTTACTCCTCTATTATATCAAAGACTGGCTTTGGTCTGGAGCTCCCGGAAGGACCAGGGAAAATTGCTGTTTTATGGGCATGTTTTTTAACTACAGTTTTGCATGTTACACTGGAAAGAACTGATACATTTCTCATCTTACTTTTCAATACAAATCTTATTTTTCCGTATAAATCTTGAATAGATCAGTTAACGTCATGACCATGAGACAGTAAGGCAGATGTACCTGAATGCTGTCTGCTGCACATTTCTTTGGAAGAAATGAACAAGAGAATCACAGAATCACGGAATCATTAAGTGTTGATAGGGATCTCTGGAGAACATCTAAACCAACCATCCTGATAAAGTAAGTTCTCAAGGATGCATTCATGCATTCCAGACAGGTCTTGAATATCTCCATAAATTTTGACTCCATAAACTCTCCACTCATCTATTCCTCACTTTCTAAGCTTGCCCATGAAGATGTTATGGGAGACAATGTCTAAAATCTTGCTTGAAGCGAAGGTACACAACATTCACTACTCTATCCTCATTTACCCAACCAGTCACGACATCATGGAAAAGCTATCACATTAGTCAAGAATGATTTCCCCTTGGTGAACCCATGTTGATTACATCTGATAACCTCTTTGTCTACTTCCTTGGAGACAACATGCAGAGCAAGTTGTTCCACCACTTTCCCAGGGATGGAGGTGAGGCTGAATGGCCTGCAGTTTCCTGTGTCCCTCTTCTTGCCCTTTTCAAAAACTGGTGTGGCACTGACAATCCTCCAGCCTTCAGGCACTTCTCATGTTCTCCATGGCCTTTCAAAAATGCTACAGAGTGGCTAAGAAATCATTTCTGCCAGCTTCTTAAGGCCTTGGGGATGCACACCATTGAGGACCATGAATGTGTGAGCATTAAGTTTGCCTAGATGATCTCTGACCACATTCTCCTCAACCAGAGGGACATCTTTCTTTCACTACTTAGCTCCAGCAATAAAGATGGAAGCAAATAAGGTGTTCAGTAACTCTGCCTTGGTGTCCTCCATTACCAGAGCAGTCACCCATTAAGGAATGTGCCTGCATTTTCCCTGGTCTTCTTTTCTACTATTATTATATTTAAAGAAAAGAGAGAATGGGGCATGGAGAAGAGTTTTTCTTCCATCATGGAAACGGTACTATTAGCCTACAACAATCCTGCCATCAGAACTTTGTTTCATATCTCCTGAAATCTCAGATAGACCATAAATCACATTCCATAACTAATATTAACTACTGGCTATTTCCAGTACCCAAAAGAAGTTGAAGGCAAAGTTGGGCTGTCCACATGCAGAAGAGCATGAATGAAAAGTATAGGCCTTTTTTCTGAAGATAATATGGACATCAAATCTTGTACAGTTATACTGAAGCAGATCATTTCTTGTGTTCTGCTGAAGAATATATGATTGAAGCAGAAGGATGGTTGTGAATGGAAAATTAAATTGGGAAAATCTAAAGACACTATTTGTATCTTCTTTTCTGTTTCTTCCTCCCACCTTTATTTTAAAAGATGTTGTTCATGAGGGTCAGGTTATACCAAATCTGTCATGAATCAACACCCCTACACAGGAACCCAGTAATGTAGATGAAACTAATTCTGTAACACAGTTTACCAAATATTAAAGTTGATCCTCAGAGATGATTTATTAGGTCACTCACACTGTTCCTGGCCGTGCCAAGGTGAGTTCCAACAACATTTCTGTGTGCTTAATGGTTTAATACAGTTCACTGAAGTTTATTCATGAAACAGAAAGTGTGCTCAGCACTTCCTCCAAGTGTGCAAAAAACCCTGCATAACAGAATTCAGATTTTAGTTGGCAGGAATGGGACCCAAGAGAACTAATTCACTAACCTTTACAGCACACATTTCCTTTAACACAAATGACAGAAATGAAATACTTAATGCAGCTCTCACTTGATGTTGGAAAATGGCAAACTTTTTAAGAATGCATAAAGCACCAATTTTGTTCACAACCGTATGTCCCAGAACAATGTCTATTATGCAATAAATATTCATTTTAAGTGTTAGAAATGTGCAGTTCATTTTGGGAGAGGAAGAAAACACAGAACCTTAAATTTAAAATAAGTACCTTTTGTGGGTATCTGCTGACACAACAGAGTTTTGTAGTAAAAGTCTATAGGTTATTGTGTTTTACTTCTTTTTCTCTGAAGGAAGATAGACATGAATACTTATCCTTACAATGGGGGATCTTAATGGAATTAATCTGAAGATTAAAAAGATCTTTTAAAATTGTACATCTGAAGAAGTTGAATGAATATTCCTAGAAGCAGAAGAGTGCAGTAACAAAATCAAATTAAAAATATTTATAATTTTGTAAAGCTATCCTTTTGTGATTAGTGATCCATTCCCTCATTTATAGACAACGAATTCAGAGAATTTTTAAGTAGAATCTAAAAATAGAAACTAATTTCTTTTAAAAAAGTACTGAAAGATGCTTCTGATTTTTTAAAATTCTTGATAGAATCAAATACTATGGAAGAAACCACAGCATGCAGTGGGAGGGGTGTTTAACAAAATGTGTTAATTCTTTGTTTTACACAGCAGTGTGTTTGGGCTATCTCAGCCAATTCAAATGATGTTACTTGCAGTTTGGAATGTTAAATACAAAGAAAATTAAATAACATATTCACTTTCAGATACTCGTTTATAGAATGGAATTATGACTTTTATACTGTGCGTTGACAGCTATTTGACATATGGAGATTTGAATTTTATATATATATTCATTATTTAAACAATAGAAGAATCAATATGAGTAAAATAACTACCTCAAACATTTTTCTTTTTAATATTTTCAAAAGGAATTTTGCATCTTCAGTACAACTTTTTGGTCCTCTGGGTTATTAACCTAGTTGCAGGACTAGTAAATCTACAGCAATGCATTATTTTTTTCTTCTTTTTCATACATAGAAGGAGACAACAGAAGAAATAGACAACTTTTTTGTTGTTGTTTGTTTTTTTTCAGTAATGGAGTTACTCTGAGAAAATAAAAAGTTTGATGGATATGGATATTAGCACTTCTGTTTTGGGCATTAAGTGTTCTTATCCTGTCAATCTAATGGAAATGAAAAAGGTGTAGGAAAGGTGTTGAAAATTAAAGCCATTTTATATAATTATTAAATGTGCCACTCCACTCCAAAAATGGTGTAACATTAAAGGGTTTTCTTTGATATTAATCAAACTTCCCTGCCTGAAATACCTTCAAAATATAATTATTCTCATCTTCAGTCAAGATCAGCTGTCATTCAAATTCACTGTATGGGTGAGTATGACTTTTTTGTTCTTGTTTTTCCTATATGATTACTATGAGAAGAAAAAGTTTTGTAGAAATAAAATGTAATAACAAAACATGAAAGTTTTGAATAAAGAATAAAGGTATATCATTCAATATCTCATATGTTCTCTGTCATGGAAGTGTTTTCTGCATTTGATAGAAGAATGATGATTTACTAGGAGTTACATTCTCCATTTGCTAAAACAGAGTTGTGCATATCCCAAATATGGTTCTCAGAAATGGTGAGTCCAAGAAGGAACAGAAGTCTCACTGATACAGACTCCTCTGTGCTGCTGTAATAGAAAGATACATAAATTTCTACATGCTCCATATCACTGTTATTTACAAAAAGCAAACACCTAAAAATATAAATATGTTGCATTCATTTTTTCAAATTTTGGTAACGGATTACTTATTTATATCACTAGGATTTCTCCCTTCTTTTCTGAGTTCTCTGATTCCAGAAAGATTGAGCAGAAATTTGAAGACTGATTTGACTTTCCCTATCCAAAAGTAAATGAAAGGGGTATTATCAAATGAAAGCTGTATCAGTTTGACCAGTGATTTCCTGAAGAAAGAGAAAAACTCTCTATCTAACCAGTGATCTAAAGCCAGGGTGGAGCAGAAGTGAATGGTTCAACTCATGCCCATATAAATGGATCTATTTACCCAGATCTGCACTTACTAAAATTAGCTTCTTGCATCAAACTGTCCTTGGTCAGTAAGATGTTCAGACCCATAGCATCTCCATTAGACATTCTACAGAGTATATGTTCCAGCTCACAGAACACATAGAATCACAGAATTGTAGCTCAAGATCACCCAGTCCAACTGTCTACTTATCACAATATTTCCCTCTAAATCATTTCCCTCAGTAAAATATCAAAATGTTTCTTGAACACTTGAAGGGTCAATGACTCTACCACCTCCATGGACATCCCATTCTAGTGACAGATTTTTTCTGGGGCCTCGAAGTCTTTCTTGTAGTGTGCGACCCAAAACTGCACACAGTACTCAAGGCGCAGCCTCACCAGTGCTGAGTACATAGGGATGATCACCACTCTGCTCCTGCTGGCAACACTACTGATACACTTCTCAGGCAAGCCAGGGCATCATTGGCCTTCTAGGCCGCCTGAGTATACTATGCTGACTCATGTTCAGCACAGCAGTCACCCCAGGCTCTTTTCCTCTACATATTTTTCCGGCCACTCTGTCCCAAGTCTTTAGACTTGCCTGGAGTTGTTGTGGCCAAAGTGCAGAACTCAGCACTTGGTCTTGTTGTTCTTCCTTACACTGGCCTCTACCCAGCTATTCAGATTGTCCAGGTCCCTCTGTAAGGTCTTGCTACCCCCAGGCATCTCAACACTTCCTGCCAATTCAGTGTTATCTGCAAACTTATGGAGGGTGCACTCAGTGCCCTCATGTAGGTCATCAGTAAAGATATTGAACAGGATATCAACCCCTGGGGAACACCACTTTTGACTGGTCAATGAGCTGTTGATTGCAACAGCACCTTCTCCCTTAACTAGGATACAGGTCATTTGATCACAGAAAGCAATTAAGAAGTGAGATGCAGAACTGACCAGCCCCTCTCACTGCATGGCTTGATTTTTTACATTAAAGATCCATTTATAAAATTCATTCAAGTTATAACTCTAGCACAGGAAATTGAAGACCTTAATAAAATAGCTGTCTGGGAATATTCCATGCAAATATTTTTCTAGTATTTAGTGTTATTCAGAGAAAACTGGTCTGCTTTTCTTCATGTGAAATGATTTCACTTTGGACAAAATTGCATAATATCAAATTGTACAGGAAATAAAACTATTTGAAAATGCTATAGCATTATTATTATTATTATTATTTTTAATTTCCTGGAACAAAATTTTTATATTCCTGAAACTTTTCGTTCCAAGATGAATTTTACATAACTAATGAATTAATATTTAAATGAAAAAATGTTTAAGAAATGGTTCACCCTACCTGTTATAGAAGGATAATTAAATTCATCTGTAAGCTTTTTGATATCCCAATATTTCTGTAGTAAACAGAAGTCCATTCTTTGGCCAAGTGTGGTTTCTCATCAAGATACTCAATTTAAATTTTCCAAATTAAATACAATCTATGAATTTATGGGAAAGACTGTACACTCTGATTATATTAGACCTGAGAGTTAGTCTGTAATAAAAATTCAGTTCATTCTTCTACTGATCTTTTTTCATAGTCTCCACAATTCCTTTACCATCTTACTGGATCTTCTTATCCTTCTCTCCCTTCTCTTTTAGTTCCCTCCTGTACCCTGTCTTTTAAACACCGTAATTCCTTTCGTGCTTCATTTTGTGAATGTCTCTTCCAAATAAGTGTAGAATGAATGCAGTAGGCTCCATATATATGCCATGTAGTATGCCATCTTTTCCATTAATCTATTGTCTATTGTTCTATTCATATTGAAAGCAATTTAAGGCATGATCATATATCTTACTGTCATCCCAGTGCCCAGGACAGTAGAGGTGTATGTCTCGCTGCTCCACAAGTACCTTTGTAAACATTATAGCACTTCATAAACATTATAATAAATAATTGCAATGCTCAATACCAATTTATCATTGCGGAGAAAAGGTTCACTACAGTAATTTCATGTAGATTTTTAGAACAATGTATATATACATGAGAAATCCTTTCTCCCTTTTACAAATATAATTCTCATTCAAGACACTAAGGATAACTCTGTAATTTTGGTAAGGAAAATGGTTTGGAGAAACATGAATTAATGGTAAGCAATAGGAGAATTTAAAAAAAATAAAATGTTTGATATAGTTGAAGTCTACGTTGGCTTTTTTCTTTTTCTTTCCCTCCTACTCCATTGCACTGATGTGTTATATCACCTTCAGTTTTCTGTCCTAGCTTTCTTACAGATTTTGTAGTGACTTTGCAGATCTGCATGCCCAGAAGACACTTTGTTATAATATAATTAAATGCATTTGGACTCTTCTACACCATTTCAAATACTGCTGAGGTCAATTATGGCAGAATGTGGTAAACATTTACTAATAGTTTTGATCTGAAGTAAGTGAGCCAGTGATCTAAAGTTCAGTGGACATACATATACAATGGACTTCAGTGTTGACAGCTGTAGAAGACAGAGCTGTGAATGGTTCAACATGAGAAACAACTTATTCCTTCAAATTCTCAAGCAAGCTCTCTAAGGATGGGACAAGATGTAGAGGGGAGGGAAATCCATGCTTTTGTCAGCCTTTTCTAAACATCCTCAATGCATAAGCTCAGTTTTAATTCCTACATATGTGAAAACATTTTACAAGAAAAAGAGATTTTACGGAAAATAATGGGTAATCATACTTATAAATAATTATTTCACTTTAATGATATGAAAATCCATATCTTTTCTTTATCTTTTTAGACTGTTTAATCATGCTCTTGTACACAGAAATTAGAGACAAGTCCTAGCCAAAAAGTTCAACTGTGGTATTGAATTTTCAGAACTTACTAACAAATGTTGGGATATCTGATTACAGTTTGAGTTTATTCCTAGCAGAAATTAAATAAGCTTTCAGGGGGTAAAAAGAAAAAAAAAAAAGGTTAAAATAACATTTTAACATGTCAACTTGCTGGCAACCTGAGCATTGTATAAATGCTTATCTGAGAGACCTTCTCAAACTAACAACAAGAGATCATGGTGAAGAAACAATCTAAAAAAACCTGCTACTCTCTTTGGACAAAAATCTTGTTTTTTCATTCTCATTTGATCACACTTTACGTGATCAATATTTGCATCTGAACTACAGGCTGTAATACACAAATTCATTAAGTCTCTCACTAGTTTAGCTGCTATAACTGTTACTGAGACACTATCACCATAAAAATGTGTTTTCTTATTTAGATGATTTATGAAGTTCAGTTAGCAAAGTTTGTTTGGCCCAAGATAAGTTGACAAAAAATAAAATAGTCTTCCCAAGGCAATGTTCTTTTAGTCTAGTTTGAATTGTCTTTTGCAAGATATCTGCTTCTCATAACAAATGCAATAAAACTAATCCACTAATGTGAAGTACCCAATGGCCACATGGGCTGTTAATGTCAAAACTAGAAAATATGGAGATTATTTAAAAGTTTTTAATGGTAAGCAAGAAGCTGGTTGAAGGGCATATGGTACAAAAAACAGGAAAGTCTGACCAGGATATGTGTCTTACAAATGCTTTTCTAATGATCTTGAAATCAGGTGGTCATGAAATCTACTGATGATTCAAACCTGAGTAGGATTGTAGAAGAAAATCTCAATATCTTGGTGGAACTATTAGATTAAAGGGGGAAAGGAATAGAAATTAAAATTAAAAATAGGTCACTTATTGAGGGATAACTAACCAAAATTCTGATCTAGAAACTTTTTGTTTATAAATCACAAAAGACTTGCATTGATCAGTGGATATTTAAAAGAAGTAACTATAAAGCCATCAAGAAAAAGGCTAATAGGAAAATGTGAAATTAACTCCAGTAAGTATTCAGTAACTGTATTTTCAGTACTAATCAGAAAGCAAATTCTGGGAAAGTACAATGGTTTAGGAAAAAGAATGGATTATTTTTTATTATAGAAGAATAAAATATTTGTATCATTTATTCAGGCTAAGCAAAAATTGTTTCTGTTTCTAAGAGTATCATGACAGGAAATAATTTTATCATTTGATATGTGAGGTTGGATAAAAAATAAAGGCATTAATTTCCCATAAAATTTGGTGAGTTTTTTTTTTAATTCATTACTTTTCCATGATGATTTGCTAATACTTACAGAAAGCAAGCTGCTAAGTTTAAGTTTTAAGAGTAATGCTGCAGTAGATATAAATCCTGCTGCTATTTCTGTCTCTGTACTGCATATTCATCATATTTAAAGACTCTTTTTATTTCAGACCTTCTAGGTGCCACTTAATTAAAACACCTAATTTAAAAGAGTCCTAGTTTACTAATATTTTATGCATATTAATATTGGAATATTAAAATTGAGAGTGAAAAAAGAAAGCTCAGAATAATTTGGAATGCTGTGATTTCACAAGGGACTAATAGCTTTAGGTGGTCCCATTTTCAGCCACAAAATTTTGAACACATTAAAAAAGTTGTTTGAGATATAACGTACATGGTACCCCATGACTTGATTTTTTTCAGTTTTGTCCTTGTATAAGATTCCACTATTTTTACCATTATTACCATTATTAAAAAGGAGTTAAGACATAGCAGATGTTCTTCCAGTTAATCCATTACTGCTCCTTTTAACCTTTCCAAGGGTTAGGAAGGGCATTTCTTTTCTTTTTTTTTCCCTTGGAACATTAGGAGCAGCACCTACAAAATCTATAAAACCTACACTACACTACTGACTCTTCATGAAATAAATAGACATAGATAATATAATCATCCATACTGTTTACCAAATGTTTCAATTTCAGGAAAAAGTCTCATGGGAGGCAATATTTAGATTCATTGGTGATTGATAAATAAATTGTCGTTTTGGTTGAATAACACTATAAATTCTGTATTGCATGGGAGCACCTGATAAAAGGCAATTATTGGTATGGCATAGTTGTCTTGTTCTCTGTATCACTGATCTTAAGGAATAAATGTCCCTTAAGATGTAATTGAATAAATAATCATTAATGGAAGTTATGAGAACTAATCAGACTGTCAGTCTGCATTTTTTGGTGTCCAAAAAATGAAAAGCAAGCAAGACACTTACTAGAACAAGTGAGACATGCTTTTTACCATGATAAAGATGCAATCCAATACAAATCTACTGAATGTCATCTTCTCTTGGAGTCAGAATGACATCTCTATTCTCCACACTTTTAATCCTGAGGCACCTTACAGCAGCAACTGTCAAACTAGTGCTAATTCAAAAAAAGCCCCGAAGGTGAAAACGTTTGACAGCATCTCTCAGTTATCCAAATGAAAAATCGGGTTATTTTCCTTCACCATCCATTTTGCCCACTTCTGTATGCACTTCTTTCAAACCGACTCTCATATTCTTTGTCAATGACCACACATAAATCTATGGCTGTAAGATTTCTCTCTTTGCTTTTAATGATTTGGCTATGATTATCTGTAGTGTAACACTAAGAAAAAATGTGAATTGCGTTGTACAGAAGGTTACAGCACCCTGTTTTTAAGCTACAGACATTATCTGAAAAACAGAAGGCACTTTCAGTTTTTTTTCAGTATTTTTCAGGACTCCTTCCTGTCTTCTGAATATTTTAATTCACCTAATTAACATTCCAGTAAAAACTGGGTAAAGATTAAACAGAAGCCATTGCTAGTGGTAAGGTGCTGAATAGATTGCCAAAGAAACTGTGGATGCTCCATCCCTAGAGGTATTCAAGGCCAGGCTGGATGGGGCCCTGGGCAACCTGATCTGATGTGTGGCAACCAGACCACAGAAAGGGGTGGAATTGGATGATCTTTAAGGTTCCTTCCAACTCATTCTATGATTTAATGTATTTCCTGTAGATGTTAGAAAATCTCATGTATAACATTTTCCTTGTTGAGTATAATATAAAAGAAGCAAAATGCAGAGTTTAAGCTCCCCCTCACTCCTTCCTCTCCCCTTTTTTCCCTATCAAAAAATGATTTCTTGATCTTTTGTCAATATTTTTGGTTATAGTCAGATAAGATTGATCAGGGAGGCATTCACTTCAACTTGTTATCACATTGTTCCAGAATAATATTTTAAGAAATTCCCTTAAAAATCTTTCATCATTAATGGCAGAGATATATGCACATATTTTGTTAAACTCAGTGGGTTCTGGATCATATTCTATGCAATCTAGTGTTTTCTGTGTTATTTTTTAAATTGCCGAAGCTTGTTTGTAAGGTTGACATTAAGCTGTGAAGAGCAGGACTAAATTCACCATCTTAGAGCCAGTAGGTTATCTCCAAAAGGATGTCAAGGCTCTGATTCATTCATGAAACAAGGCTCACACAATCTGTTATGTATTACAGTTTTCCTGGATAGATTTTCTTCTTTGTAGCATGCCAAGACATTTCAGTGTTCCTTTTCCTTTGAGACCCACTGGATAAAATCTGAGTGATTTCCAATGCAGAAAATTATTGCTGCAATTAATTAATTGTGAATCAACTCTGTGTTAATAAGCTCACCACTGAAATCTAAGTTTTGCTCTGAAAGCTTTCATTTACATTTTATTTTCTAAAGTGGTTTTGAATTGTAGGTGAAAAAAAAAACAAAAAACAAAACATAAAATTATGGCAGTGTTAATCTTGCTTCCTTTCCTTTGTTCCTCTGCAGGAAATAAACAGGGAAAAGAAAAGCAGGATAGCGCTTTCCTGTAGTCTCCTTACTCTGGACAGCCTTGATCAACAGTAAATTCTTGATTTCATATACGTATCATAATGCAGGACAGCGTGTCCCAGTTGGGCAGGGTTGGGCAGATCAGTTTGCATTTGTTGATATTGTTTTTCACCTTTCATTTGCTGTTTTCTAGAGAAGGATGAATTAAACTTTCCATTCTTTAACATAGGCTGCTGTGAAGATGTGCCACAGAGTATTGTTACCATTCTAAATCAAATTGTTTTTTAAGAAAGTATTCTAATACAATCATCCTTCAATGTTGTATATGTACAACAAATTTATTGCATTTATGAGCAGGGTATTAACACTTACATGGAGTCTTATTCTCTTGTTAACGACCAGAATCATAAACTTGATGGATTCAGCATCACTCTTGTTTTCCAAGGGGTGATGGTGTCTCTATAGAGACTATTCAAGTTGAAACCTTGTGCAGAGGAATAGAGTTATCACATATCATCCCATACTTGCAATCTTAATCTTCCCTCACAACTTCCTATTACTACTTCTGCACAAAAGAAAATCTTTTATGATTTATATTTATCTAGACATGTATGTTTTGACTTCAGAGAGCTAGGCAAAGAAACTTGATTTTTCCAGAATAACTTGATTTGAAGGAAGACCAGGATAAACACTGCTGATTTTCTCATTTTATTTTATAAATACCTTGGAAATGTCACTTCCCTGATCTGCATGTACTATTGGTTTTGAATTTCAAATGTTAGAAGTGCTAGAAGAATAAAAAAAATCTAATACTATTCAATACACAGGACTAACATCACTCCTAGCTACCAGAAAATGATATATTTTTTGTTCTTCCTACATAACTATTATTCCATTATTTGGGCCAGAGAGAGAGGAAGCAAAGCTCCCAGTGTTCCATCCTCAGCCCTGGTACCCATTCTGGGACTGGAGCCCAAATAATGTCACTGTACATACAACCAAGTTTATAAATCCAGGATGAATTTGATTATAGAAGTAAGGTTAACCACCAGAAGTGCAATTGGGACTGAGAGTAAAACTGAGAAATCACTGTGATTTACAAAAGGAAATCTTAAATTTTGTTCCTTTGAGACTGTGGATATAATGATAGATAACCTGGTAACTCTGAGTTTTCAGTGAATTTAGGACCTCCCAGCAGCTGTATCAACACCATTTAACTTTATTGTTAAAATAATCTTTTAAGAATAACTCAACTCAGACAGAATTTTAAAGACAATTAGTAGATTTGGTCAACTGACCTCAAGCATAATGAGTAAAAATGAAACAATGCTAGAAATAAGGTGAAAGTTGCCTTTTCCTTGCTTCTGGTCTAAAGGAAGCAACAGGCTTGAGATGAAGAAGTCCAGACAAGAAATGTAAGAACTGCTCAAATAATTTCATTGTGATCATCTCCCTGAGCAGGATTTTCTTAATTTATTGAGATATATGAATGTGAGTCCTGACTCATGATATTGCCTACATTACAATGACAATACAGAGTTACTTATTTTGCTTTGAACCCTCTCCACTCTGCTTAGCTACATCTCCCAGTTATCTACTCCAGTAATTTTGATGTATGATGTGTTTAAAATAAAGATCATCCATTCTAGTGAAGTCTAATCTCAAACCACTTTGTCAAGCACCTTCCATTCTAAAGTGTATTTGTTGATCAACTGTATAAAATAATTACTGGTTTAGTAACATGCTTTACTCTTCTTTCTGACAGTCCACATATTCACTGCCAGTGAAACTGTTTAAAACTGTAGAATCCTTACGGGGTTTATTCATCACCAAAGACGTATTTTCTGAAGTAAATTAATGATTTGCTATTCATAGAGACTTTACTCTGCTTATCACTGTATTAGCTTGTATCAAAAAATCACACTAAGTCATTTTTCAAACCTTGAGAAAAATAGCCTAGAGACATTCTGGTGAATGAAGGTCTTCAGGGGAAGAAGTGAGTATATTCTGAATAATGGAAATGTACTCAGTTAACATCAGGTAAAGCTGTCAGAGGTTATTGCTAGCATTCAGAATCAGCCCTCCCTTCCACGAACTCTGTGTCTGAACTTAGTGAGAGCTGACATTGGGAGCATCTGCATAAAAAAGAGCTGTATTATGCTGTTCAGATTTTGGCTTAGCTGTGAAAATTGCTTGGGTGCCAATTCACATTGGCATTGTGTTGCTGCCACTTGGAGATGGGTATAAGAAATCCAGGAAATGCTTGCAACAGATGAGACAGTAGCATCTCAGAGAGATAGATGTCTATGATAAAGAAAAAAGTGTAAATGAGAGAAAAAGTTTTTGAAATAGTTACGTGTTTAGTTAGTGGAAACAGAAACCAGAAAAAGGAAAGATTGTTGAACATTGCTGAAATCTTCTCTACCCTCAAAACAATAAAATAAAAGGTGTCTTGTTCATAGGAGAGGAATCCTGTACCCTTGTTTTTCTTCTATGAGGAGGTATTTTAAAGCTGCTTTAAAGATCTCAGGCAAACTAATATACCTGGAGTTGTTTTTGGAATAGAAACCAATATTGTACTATGTTAACAAGAGAGGTAAAGAACTTAATTGGAAGATGAAGATCATTTCTTTAATTTCACAATTCCTAGGAAAAATATAGTTGCTCAATTGATTTTTGATTTTATATAGTCCTCATCTGTTAACATCCTTTTTCCTACTTGATGACTCAAACACATTTCTGTTTAGTGTAACAGGTTGAGTGGGCAGAGTAATTTTTGCCACCACAGAAAGATTCCCTACGGTACTGAAGCTCTGAACTCATTGCTGCTGTTATTTTGTTTATAGAATTATACAATAGAAGCATAGAATCATAGATTAGCTTAGGTTGGAAGACACCTTAAAGACCATTGAACTCCAATCCCCAGGCATAGGCGGGGCTGCTTGCTACCAAACAGATTATGCTGCCTAGGGCCCCATCCAACCTGGCCTTGAACGGCTCCAGAACAAAACACCTCACCTGCTGCCAGGATCTTATAATCTAAATTACAGTAACAAAACACTTAGTGACCACTGCCACAGAGATGAAGAATAATAAACTATAGGACTAGTACTGAGGGTTTTGAATGAAAATGAATCTAGGATTTCATGCCAACCTCTTTCTTCATCACAATATTTTACTTTCCCTCTTGCATTTCATCTAACAGGTCTATACTCAGAGTTCCTCACAACAAAGACTATGTGTGTGGTGCGACACCCAGTGTCTGGGTTTTGTGGTCATCTGAAGACTATTCACACACCTATTTCAAGTCAGAGAAAGTGAGGTGTGGAGCAATTCATACTGATCATCAATGACATCCGAATTCTAAGATATGTGGACAGTTACAAATCATAGCTTAGTATGAAATTAAAAGAGGTGAATTTATACTTGGAATCTACCAGTCACACTTCTGTACAGAATTTGTGAAGCACTCAACAAACATTATCTAAAAAGCATCAAAAATGTCAGAGAACTCTTCGAAAATATATAGGAAAAAAGACAGTTTTCCTGTAAATTCTGATTTTTTTTTTTTTTAATAAAAAATTTCGAGGAACAAAACAGTAGTAGCTAAATATTAGTGCATAGTAAACGGACAATAGAGCAAACACTGTCTCTCAGATCTCATTGTAATTGTACTATTGGGATGTTGCCTATTTGCTTCTTTGCCTTCTTCCCAAAAATTGAGTTAAAATAAGATTTATTTTCTGTTACTTGTTTTATGTTGAAAAGTAAAATTTGCAGGTATTTACTGAATCTGGAAATGTTAATGTCTTATCAAAAAAGAGTTTATTACTATCCCTCATTATTATGTTTTTATAATTATGTTTTCTTTACTTATGATGGTCATTGATCTGAGGATATCATCAAAATCTACTGAAATGAAAATAATTAAAATGATTGTAGGAAAACACATTAATTCAAATTTATTTTACTGTATGACTGTTTTTGTTTTAGTTTTTTTTTCCTTTTTGCTGAGTATTACTGGAAATACTCTGATGTCTCAGATTTCAGTAGTGTAGTTTGGATGTACTGGAAGAAAAGTTTGGAAGATTAAATCTATCCTGTGCCTCAAATCAAAGAAAATTCATTCACAAATTAAGACTGAAAAAATTATAATAGCATCTCCTGAAAATATAGCTTGAACTCTGAAAATGGAAATGATATAATTCATTTCTCTTATGGTTTATAGCACTTCATGTTTCTCTTCTAAATTAATTAGTGATATTTGGAATAGGATACCAAAAGAAATACAATCTAAAATGCAAAGAATGTCCCAAATATGATTGCTTTATGATTCAGAACCTTATCCTCATAATCTCTTGCCTACGATACTTGCCCCTGTGGCTTGATAACTAATTACTTTGTCACATTATGTATACCTGCCCTGATTAAGAAAGGATTGATTATTTCCAAAATCAGTTTTGTAATTACTACTAAAATCACACACCATCTCATTGTTGATCCTTGCCTCTGCATGTTTCTGATAAAATATAATTTTTTTCATTCTCTCTGGATTGATTAGATATAACGTTCAAAGAGAAACCTACTTATTACTGATTTAAGACACTTTTGCTAATAAAAATTTGTTTTAACTTCACTTCAAAGATGAAAGTTTCTTAATTAACAACAGGAGCTTTACTGAACCACGTCTATTACAATCTTATAATCATTTATTGGAGCTGTATTATTTTATTTATTATCAAAATATATTGGAGATAAAGGTACAAAAATCATATTTGGACACAATGAAAAACTCACTATTCTGAATACAGCTAATGCTTTTGAAAATCAAAGTTTTAAGAAGTAGAGCTTTTACATAATGAAGAGCATTTAAAACTTATACTTGGAGAAGAATTCACCACTTAACTTCCATTTGGAGTGCTTAAATGATACTCAAGTGGTGCACATGACTTCAGATCAGCAGGGGGCAAATTTTTCCTCTAATCAAAAGAGATTTTACTATGCCATTTGAAAAATGATATTAGCTAGCTCTGAAACTCTTGTTCTTGTTTTTGTTTAGTCAATAATGTGTTATTTTCAAGGTGACATTTATCAAAGTCTAAAACAATATTTTCCGTGAAGAAACCTGTGCTGTAACCACTTCAGCCACTATTTTTTAGTAGTCAGAAAAACATTTCATTCTGTATTCCATAATACTATGCATAAGTAATCTAAATGGAAAGATTGATCAGAGGCCCTTCAAATAAAAAGTTTTAAACTTATTAATATTTATATGTCCATCTGTTGTATCTGAAGACCACATAAGCTTTAATAGTCCATCTTTAACTACTGATCTTTTAACACTGTCAATATCCACTCTTAAAGAAGAGAAAAATAAAACAAAACAAAAAGAAATGAATTTCTCTTTGCTTAACTAATCTTACGGGAATCTAGATTTATTCTGAGATCTTCTCAGTAATCCCAGGTTAAAAACTCTAGTCATTTTACTGTAGAGAAGACTTTTGACGTATTTAACTCTCCAGTCCTCAGTTTCTTATAAAGCAAATCAAGCACTGGTAGAGGAATTAACAGGTATGGTTAGAGTTGACAGCTCTGCTTATTCTGATGAATAGAAATGGGGAAAGAAAAAAGAACAGATTAACAAAATAAACATAAGAAACTCAGATTCAGTCTGAAACAAACCACTGAAAAAAATGATTAGAAATCTGAAATAAAACTACATACTGCAATAACTGTTTTTCAGTAAGCAATACTTGCAGATATACATATTCAAAAAAAGCAAGAATTAAGTCAAGAAAATATCACAAGCTTTTTTATTAGTGTGTTGTGATGTTTGAGGCATTTCAAATTTGAAGACTGAGATTGACCTCTAAACCTCCAAAAAATCATTTGAATTATGATTTCCCAGTTTAGAAGGCAAACATGGGGGAGAAAAAATTGGAATTCTTGAGATTGTAGTAATTAAGGGTTTAGTCAGTTTATTCAGATAGAGATAGAAGTGCTGCCAACAGCTTTTTGAAGCTTGGAATATAAAGAAGATACACATCTGCTTTAAAGTGTATTTTATAAGTTAAAGACTGATGAACTTCCATGAGAGAACTTTGGGTATTCTTTCCCATTGTATAGTTCTATGAAGTCCTACTTTTTAAATATTCATTTTAAGTAAGAAAACATAAAAAAAAAAAAAAAAAAA
>VXAB01000047.1:125817-183266 GCA_013399175.1 Odontophorus gujanensis
AAAAAAAAAAAAAAAAAAAAGCAGAGAAGGAAGAAAGCAAATATTCACTGAAAAGAGCAGTAATCTACTAGTATGACATTTATTACGTCTGTTCTGACTTTGAATGTATGCCTGATATTTAAAACAATCTTGGAGAAAAAGAACACAAGGAAAGTTAGTGAAATCACATAAATAATAAGAAAAAAAGCTATAAAATTCCTCTGTTTATGGAAATGGAAAATAAAAGACTAATAAAGATGCTAATGTAACACTTATGTTGGTCACCCTATTTGCCTTCTTTTACCTTTAAGAGTATATCTATTGGCACAGAAATCACTTTGTTTTATTTTCTCTTCCTCTTTCAATATTTTGAGTTCTCACTACATATATTTCACAAGTGCATTTACATTTTGACACCATATGCACAAATAGAAATTGGAAAAGGATTCAGTACGTAGCAGCACACCAAGAAGGAATCTGAAGAATATGATAAATCATAGTATACAATGGTACACTGTTACACACACGTACACAAAATAAATTCACACCAAATTCATAAACAGTTGTATTATAGTTAAACAATATGAAATAATCTTCCAATTTAAGAACTATGTTCCAAAAAAATCTAACATATTTAGATAGGATCCGTAAGAGAGAATCAAATATAATTTAAGGAATAGAAATCTTGAACTATAAGGTAAGTTTACAGAAATCTGCATGACTGAATCTACTTAAGGAAAACACACATAGGCGACATCAAAATTTACTTCAAATTATTTAAAGGATCCACAAGGAAAGACATGATAGAATATTCCATATATTGGAAAGAGTTGTCAGAGTTTTAACTGCAGCAAATGGAGATTTGGGTTAGATAAGAGGAAAAAAAATTTTCAATGAATTATTAAGAAATGGAATACTTAAGGGTGGCACTAGAATTCCTATCATTTGGATTTTTAAAGGATGAGATGGAGAACTAACAGATTATAATGGGTTTATATGACTCCGTCCTGGAGCTGTGGAGGCAGAAAGTGATTACTGGTGGTTCACTCTGCATTCATCTGAACCCTGGAATTATGTTACTGCTTCTGTGAATATTCAGGCATTGGTCATAATGAAGACATTCATTAACAAAATCAAAAACTACTTCCACTTCTGATGTGTTTTTTAGAGGCAACTAAACAAGAGTGTTATCTCTTACAAATCTCTTCAGGGAGAGATAGAAAGATAACGACACTGTAGACAGTAGTAGTACAATAATTTCCTTAGACTTCTGAAAAGACAGAAAGTTGAAATGTATGATTTTCCTGTCGAGAAACCATTCATCAGACGGTGGCTGTACAAATGATGATCTACTCTTAGACATGAGAAGACATGGGATTGAAAAAAAAACAAAAAACAAAAGCCTTCTTCCTTCTTCTTTTTATATATATTTATTTTTTCCATAGAAACAGTTGGATACTTTGGTTGTTAGTGCAAGAAGAACTGCAGATTTATTTGGTGCATTTGATCAGTTCTGGGGAGAGCATTCAAGGTCATCATTAGAAAAGGAAATGTCACTGAGATCTAAAGTTAGGATCATCAGAATTGTCTTGTATGAAGTACACAATTTGGAGCTGTTTCTGAGAAAAGTTGGTATTTGGGCTTTTGATCAAGTACTGTATAATACTTTAATGAAGAAAAATATAGTTGGAATTTAATTTAAAGTTATTTAACAACTAGAGGGTGCTGCTGACCACTCAGCAACTATAGGAAATGCAGAACTTAAATAATTCACTGTGTTCAGTTGAACAATATTACATCTGTCTTTGGAAGGCAAAATAGATTTCTAGGTACAAAACACAGAGCTAAAAATATAATAATCAAACATTTGGGGGTTTAACAAACTATGAATACATTAATAGTATCTATTAACTTCCAATTGAATGCGATACTTTTTCAGGGAGTTTTAAATACTTCTCTATCTCAGTCTCGGTCATGACAGAAAACAATCCCATGTTAAGACTGATCAGTATTCCTTCCAGTCCCTTCAGGTCAAGTTTATATGTGTCAGAATTTTTCTTTTAGGTTTTGAAGTGGGACTCATCTCACTTCAACTCAGTTGTCTATAAAGCAAATTCCTAATGCCAACAGTTAGATAATCAAATCAATGGAGTACAGGGAGATTCAACTGACCTACTAGATGGGGCTTAATTCAGTTGTCTTGTCACAGGCAATGGTACCAGTTGAGATGTCTTGGAATGTTTCAGCTGGCCACCCACTGTATGTCCAGAAAGGCAGAGGTATTTTATATCATGTCCCTTACCTACTAAATGCCTACTGTACCTTCAGTGGTTTATATATGTTACAACATAGAGTATATGGTTTAAGAAGAGGAAAACCTCTGGAGTCCACTGACTGTATCTTCAGTGTCAGCTTAGACATCTATATCCTATGTTCCATGTAGACAACGTTACTGTTGCAATCCAAAGACTTGTGAAATTCCCTTTTTGCATTTTATATTAATTCCAGAATCACAATGGATGTCTGGGGGGGGAGGGGAGGGGTGGGCAGAACAATTTTCCTGGAAGGTCTTTCATTTTAGATATTTTTCCTGTAAATGTCATCAGGGATAAACTTGTTTACTTACTGGGTAAAATAAAACCCCCTGATGGAGTCATTTGCTTTAGAGAAAAGCAGGACTTTGGATGAAGGATGTATTTTGTTGTGCAGTTGAGTCTCTTCCAATTGAGTTTTAGATCAGTCAGCTGTTGCTCATTGGTCTTTATTTACATGTATCCCAAGAGAGACTGTGAAAAGCATAATTTTAAGGGGGAATATCCCCCACAGATTTAAGGTCTAGAGGGGAAGACACATGAGAAATGGCTGAAGTCCCTTGGGTTGCTCAGCCTAGAGAAAAGGGGCATCATCATGATCTATGAAGATCTATTGAGGATGAGGATGGTGTATATTATAATGGGAAAATCGGATGCAGTATTCTTATACTGTTAAAACAAAAGGTTTCTTCCCTAGTGATATAAAACAATCAAAGCATGTAGAAGCATGAACTCCACATGCGGGCTTTTTTTTTTTTTTCATTTAGATTGAGTAAGAAAATATTTTTCTTTATTATTCAGTAGCATGTCACGAGGACTATCACAAGGATTGTCACAAAGATTATTTGAAACAGTGTCGGTCAAAGCAGTATAGAGTACACTGTCCGGAAAAAATCTGAACTGGCAAATCATAGTAAATAATCCCTCTTTCACAAGGATTTATGTATATTGCAAATGTCTGAGCAATATTAACTTTCTGTGTCTTATGTGCCTTGCTGAGATACAGCACATATGTAAACAAATAATTGTTTGGAGTTGAAAAATTGGGTACAAAGGTACAAAGCAAAAGTAAAGTAAAAACAGAAAATGAGAGACTTAGGTAAGAAACAGGGTTTATAAGGTTTGCATCAGTTCATATAAATAATCATGATTCATTAAAATTATAAATATTTTTATCTTCATATGAACATATTTTTCTTTAAGAAAAAATGTATTTTAATTACATTTCGTCTGTGTCTGTTCATATTATTAAATCATGACTGTTACAGATTCAAACTATTTAATTTTCTTTTTGACTGATTATTATCATGCTACTGCTCACCTCATGGACTTTATTAACTATGATCCACAGCTTCAGTTGTGAACACTTCTTAACATATTTCTATTAATGTCTTGCTCAGTTTATTGATACTTATATTTTTCCCACTCTTACACATATAAGATGAGAAACTGAAGACAGGAAAAGGAGTATATAAAAATTTCTGTGCCTTAAGTATCAGAGTATATGTATATGCAGATAGGGATAAAGGTATATAGATAGATACACATACACACACATAGGTGTATATGACCATTGTACCAAAATAAAAATATATATATAAAGGGAAGATTTCCTTAAATTAATCTCAGTGTTATATAATATTTTGAAATATTACTTCAGTGATATGGGAAAACTCCACCTCAACAGTAAGGGAAGAGTCATCTTCCAATTTCTTGTCTGTCTTCTGGAGATAATTATTTTCAGCATTCACAGGCTCTAAGGGAAGTGAGGTATTGAACTGTATGTCATATTGCACAAGACAGGGAGATAATGTACATCACCCCATGTATTCTGTTCTTAATTATTAGTATTACACATTAGAACCATCTCATATAATTTTCTAATGATGGTAGAATTGGGAAGAGCAGAGAACAAACAAACAAAAAACAGACAATATTTTGTAGATTTCTCACACAACTACCTGTATTTATACATACTATAAATGCACTCACCTAATAACTGATTTTGAATTTGTTTCAAACTCTGTCTTTGGGGATTAGTGATGTTCAGTTGTTTTATACATTTATAATTCACATATACTAAAATAGTCAGAAGAGACAATGAAACCCTCGGGGAATTGCCAGTGCAGTAACCATTACCCCTATTTGATACAATTCTGTTTTTAAAAAGAATGGTTATATACATCAAGCATCCATTGTTTCATCTCACCTTCATTCCCCAGCTGCTTTGTGTTAGGTGAGATTCTGTGAAGTGAAACTACACCTACAGTTCCTTGAAAATTAAAATGATGTGCACTGTATGCTGCAGGTTTTGGCAGAATCCTTTCAAATAAGCTAACTGCTAGAATCATTGCTGAAGATTTATTAAATTTGGGAAATATTTTGTACTATAATACAACAGGAGTGCATGCATGTTTCGTATCACATTTTAACTTCAATTGACTGGAAGAGTATGTTGATTAGATCTCAAAAACGCAGCAACAGTTTTCATCAATGTATGTTTTCTAAAGGATCAAATAGCACAGGACAGCCAAGGCTGGCATTCCTGTACTTCTGACACTGGATGGAAAGAAAATGTCTTGAAAATACCCCTGCAGTTTGTCTCTAGTGCAGTTGTCTGTGATATGTGTGGATTAAGAAGTAATTATGTTAGGTGAGGTAATGTCTAGAATACAACTCTCATTTCTGAGCTCAGCACCTGCCTCACTGAGCTACTATATGGTTCAACATGTAGTTATCATGCAATAAGTCTCTTAAGCCTCCTCAGGGGGCTGGGGCACAGGCAGTTATTGCTCATCCAATGCTGTCTTTCAACAGTTCTCCAACTACACAAGAGAACTTCCAATGAACTCAATGGATAGAGGAAGATCCATGGACTGCATTTAGATACAGTCCTGAGAAGGGGATGAATGGGATTATTTGTTGATTGTTGGTTCTCTTATGTTGTGCTTAAATCTCATTTTAGACATAAGTAAGGTGTTCTGCATTCCATTAAAATTTAGGAGTGAATAGGTGCATTTTAGATACTGCACGGTTTCAAAATTGAAACAGATCATCCCATTACACCTGTTGCTCTTCTTCATTAGCTGTTTATACCCTGTGAGGTATCCTGTTCAATTCTGTTCGGAGGAGAAACACATTTATTCACTATATAAGGATACTGGAGGAAAAGTAGGCCACATTTCACAACTTCTGCCTAAACAGTCCCCAAATATAAGCCACTGTAGTTCTCATCTTGCCTCCTACCTTCTGAGACTGATGACATCCAAAAAACCTCTAGGTTTTTCAAACTAAGGAGGATCATGGGAAAGTCTTTTCAAAGGAGAACTCCCCTTCAGGCAAAGTCATGATACCTTTAGTCTCTTTTTTGTGATCTTTACCTACAGATGAATAGCCTCCACTTAGAGAGTTAGACATACCTTTAGCCTTTGCCATCATGCAGTGCAACTAACCCTTAAACATGGGCACTACATCTGACTTTGTGTATCTCTGATCTCCTGCCTAACTTAAGTCTAGCAGTGAGACTTGAGGAACCATTAGTTACATTTGGAGCTGAGCAGCTGCATAGACTCCACCATTCTCCATGGTCTTTAAATGTTTATTAAATAGTTAAATGCTAAGTTCTGCAGACCAGAAAAGTGGATGAAGGCATGGTGTTAGGTCATAGACCTGAAGGAAAAAATGTGATGCTGGATTTAATGTGTTCTGGTGAAATGGGGAAATCTTTGGAAAGAAAATGAAGATATAGAGCATTAGAGGATCCAGAAACATTGAATACAAGGAAATACAGGGAATAGAAGGAAACAGACACTTTGAAATCTGTGCTATATAAAATCTCACACACTGAAACTTGAAGCACAATACGAAGTATTACCAGGTATTAACAGTTCTTCACTTTCCAGGAGAAAAATAATGCTGAAACAAACTTTCCTTTTAATTTTTTCATTTCATCACCCGAGATCTTCTGAAATTCTCTTACCAATGTTCAGGAACATATTTTATTTAATA
This sequence comes from Odontophorus gujanensis, assembly GCA_013399175.1. Lineage (NCBI taxonomy): Eukaryota > Metazoa > Chordata > Aves > Galliformes > Odontophoridae > Odontophorus > Odontophorus gujanensis. Next base: position 132,117 of record VXAB01000047.1, read on the forward strand.
TTTTATATTTATTATTATTTTATGTTTTATATTTTATGCCTTTATATTATTTTATGTTTTTTATTTTCAGCATTAATTCAAATGGACATGTAACTTCATATATGTGTATTAGTACCTTGGACACTGAATAACACTAGATCTAGAAATAAATTATTGCAAGCAGAATAATTGGCATATTGCTTCTGGAAATAATAATTCGTTATATCTGTCATTCAACATGCCATCAGCCAGTACCTCAAAGGTTTCTCTGTAATTGTTAGGGAGGCTAAAATCACCCATAATCACAATCTTACCTGTCTCTCTTATATGATCATATAGTATTTCATTCTCCTGCCTTTTCTGTCATGATGATCTCTTGCAGTCCCCTGCTATTAGGCCTTAAAACACTATCCATGAGCTCAATCCAATTGATTCTCTAGAGTTACAGTTCTTTTGTGTGTTTCCATGACAGATAAGGGCAAGTCTTCTATTTCAGGACTTCTGTTTGAAACATTCTATAGTTAAGTGGCCAACATTGTTTTGTTTTCATAGGAGGAGGAGGAAGAAAAAAAGAGAAAGAAAATAACCCAAGTTCTTGCTGTACTGTCATTATCATTCATTTTCATGCAAATTTCTAATTGTAAAAAGTTAACAAAATGTTAACATGTTGACACCAGCACTACTACATTTTAATTTATTCCACACTTTATATTTTTATCCTGGCTCCCTGAGATTGTACAATCCACAGCATGACACGCTTTCATGCTTATCTGTGTTTGTCTGTGCCTGAATGTTTAAGATCAATCTATTAAATAGCAGACTCTACAAGGGAGAGATACCATGGAAACATGCACTACATAATTTCTGCTACCCATCTCTAGCACTTCTGTGTTGATGGTCATAATTTTCTTTCTTTTCATTACCAGATTTCACTTCTTCCTTCCCTTTCTTTCTTTGCTCTCATTTTCTTGCTGGAGGTAGATATAAACATACACCTCTTAAATATAAAGAACATTTAAATATAATAATTAAATGTATTTAACAAGGATTGCAAAAAAAAAAATCTGTTTTTATTTACCTTTATGCTACTGTCATTTTGTTGTAACTTTTTCCAAGAAGGATACATCAGTTTTTTCTTATGCTGACAGCTTTTAAGCTGCATGTAGCTCACTTGATGGGGAGGGTATAGCTAAGCACTGCCAAATGCTTTAGTCTTCACTCAGTTTTATGCTTTAGATACTGACAGAAAGCAATAATCTGGCACAGAGGTGATGTGTAAGATAATGTCATTTTTGCTGTATTTGGTTTGTAGCACTTGATCTCCTCCTAACACATTTGAGATCTATGGATGGAAATGACATTACAAATTCCAGAAATGTGTTGTCTCCTGTATTCCTTTGAGATATCCAACATTTTCTATCATACTGTAATATGCTTAGCTCAGCACAATATACCTCTGTACTTTTCCCCTTGAAAGTGCCTTTTAGGGATTTGCTGGCTCCCCCATCCTTCTCTGAGTTCCCATGAAGACAAGTGAAATGGCACTGGGTGTGTATGTAGAGCTGATGTGGTGTTGGATGATTCAATTTATTTCTGACAGTAATATAGTGGGATTCACAAAGTGCGGTCTATGACCAGATACCCAAATCCTCAGTTATTTTATCTACCCCTTGCTATGTTGTACTGTATGGGACAGTTGGTTTAGGGTGGTTTTAGGTAAGGCAAATCTATATATTGTGCATAGACTACATATTCCTGGATACTTTTCAAAAAGTTCATTCACATGCTGGGTAAAGAGATGGAAGTCAAACTGTGGCTACTATATAGAATTTAAATCTACAGACAGACATGACAGTGACAGAGGTTACCTATTTCAGAGTTTTTGTAGATTCATGTTAAGTTGTAAATTTGGAGGTAAAGCAAGATTGAGCTTTCAAGTTGCCATGCCTTTATTTACTTTCAGTGTTATCATTCAAAGTATCTGGCAAAAACACATGACTTAATTCATACAGTAGCTAACCATTTGGACTGCCCTTATCATCACTGTAACTAACACCTTCAGGAGAAACTGCTTACCTTTTCTCATGTAAAAATGTAGCATTTCATCTCTTAAAAGGTATTAAATATTATATGGTAAAGCATAACCAGAAAACTGCAATCATCTGTCTGCTGTGAATACTTTTTCTATTGCTACGAGAAAGTTAATGAACAGCTTAAGCCTCACATTGTTCTGCCAGTTCTTGGGCTAATCTAGAAAGCCCAGAATTACATACCAGTTAATTATTAAAATACTGTTCTGAACTGTCATTACACTGAATTTTGTAAAATATTTTACAGAAAAAAGGATCTTCTTCAAAGCTTTTGGTAGTTGTAATGCACACCTGAATGACCCAAGCAATAGCAATTGAAAGGGAAGGGATAAAGTGCAAGAGATAACCAGTGAAGAAGAAATGTTTTCAGATGTGGTTTGCAAATGGATGGAAAAGCAGAATGCAAAGCAAGAAGTGTTTGAAGCAATGAACTGTAGTGAAAAAATTGTGGAAAAACACAATAGGAGCTATAAAATTTAAAAGGGAGAAATCTAAGGAGGTTGTTAGAGTACTGTGGCATCAGTAAAGTGTTATACTGAGGTCTGCTGGTTTTTCTTTTTCAGTAGTGCTGGAAATATGGAAGTAATTTTTTTGGAAATATATCTGCAATATAAAAGGTGAGAGGTTTTAATACTGACATTATTAATAACATATTTTCATGAATATTTTGCTTTTTGCTTGTACTGAAACATACATGCAGAAAATTTTCCTTACAATAACGAAGATGGAAAAGAAAAAAAGAATACTGAAATCTAAGTTTCTGTTAAACATTTTTTTTTTTTACAATAATATAAAAAAGATATTTCCTCACACTGAGAAATTTATGAATGCTGGGATAAGACACATCTCACCTAATTGAGGCATTTATTTAATTTCAGTAATGCTGATATCTGAGCTCTCCACTCAGGGGTCCTTTTATAGTCATTGAAGAGAAACATACAATTTTGGCTCATTGTTCTTCTCTCTCGAGACAGCTACACAGGGTCAGATAACTGATGCTCTACAGTGGTCATTTTTCCCTCTGCAGAGGACTGATATTTCATTCAAGCATTGACATCTACAATAAAAACTTCTGTAGGTAGGTGAAATGAAACCTCTAGACACCACAGGCCCCACGACATTTATAAATTCCTAACTAAACTGACTCACAGTTGGTCCATGTTATATTCAAATCTTAACACATCTTAGGGAATGGCAAAGAAAAAGCATGTATTGGATGAGTTTCAGTACGATGTTTATAATATCATTTTCAAAGGAAAAAAAGCTTCTCTGAGTCTCACACATCAGCTCAATTCAGGACAATAGACTTGTGGTTTTAATTTTAATTTAAAGAACTTTTCCACGGCAATATAATACATGATTGTTGTTGATCTTAATTTGTTTTTTGGGTAACCCTGTTGGCACAATCACAGTTCTTGATTTAATGGCAGTATGTGTTAAGAACAGATTCATTAGCAGAATCTCTAGTTAGTAATGAAATATTTACAGGTAGCAGATACTTCAACTTTAGCCTGTTACCTACTGGCTTGGTATTTACCCTCTTGCGTTCAATTTTCAATTAATAAGAGTTGTTGTTTTTTTTTTAATATACTTTGAATTGTTTAAATTGTGCTTGTTTATTTAAAAAAGTAAAGGATGAAATCTACTTAGCTCAAGAGTGACAAATTTCTTAATCTGGAATAAGTTAGTTTTGTTGGTGTTCCATCAGAAAATGGAAAATCTGTATATATACTTGGTGATAGCTTGCAATCAAATTTAAGATATATATACAAATTTGTTTAGTTTCCTACAATGGCATCTGATTCTTCTTGAAAGCAATATTGAATTTTTCTTTGTTATAAGAGTTCTTAATGTAGAAATGACATTATGCAAAACAATCATCCAAAGTATTGTGGTGCATATTATTGCTTATTAGATGCAATGCATGGCCCAGGTAAGATTCCTGTAACACAATAGTAGATGCTCTAGCATCTAATGATGAAATGATAAGCTCCTGCTTTGGAACATGAAGAGAGCATCCATTACCACCATCAGTGAAGACATGACCTATTCCTGGCTCATCTTGGGCATGTTTTCTCCCTTCTTTACCTCACCACCAGTGAACATCAGATTATGAAGATATACAGAGGATTTAGACAGAAGTTCAGTGTTTATGAACTGTCAGTTCAGCATCTGTTGCAGAGAAATGGGTGCTGCATGTAGGCACAACCACCACTAGACTCCCAATTTGGCTTGTCAGAGATAACCATGGATTTTGTGATTTAAATTTCATATAACATTTTTTTATTAGATATTTTTTAAAAGAACAACGAATAACATAGGAAAAAAAAAAAGAAAATGTAATGCTATTGACAATTTTGAGATTTTAAAACAAAAAAGAAAAGCCACTTTTACATAAAAGGAATAAAAATAGGTATTAGAATGAATTTATTAAATGCTATTAAGGGGAAAAGAAATGAGGTTAAAGAATGCTAGTAAGATTGCAAAACTGAATATCTATCAATGATTGCCCTTGCAAATTGAAGTGCATGTCTCAGTTCACTAAATAAGGCAGAAATCTCCTATCAAGTAGAAGTGTCCATCTGACAGTTGATAATGATCTTAGTTATTTTCAGAGGGGAAAAAATGTCAATGGAATAATTCATAATGAAATGCAGTATGCAATCTAAATGTAGTGATTTCTACCAGCTTCCTCTACAGCTGATTATGTTTATGGAATTGCCAGAATGCAGCTTATAATGAGAAACCAGCTCAACCTTGGCAACAGAAGCATGCTTGTTTCTCTTTAGTTAACCTCTAAATGTTGAGAGTTATTATATACAGATATTCATTTGTAATGAATGCAGATCATCTCCTTGCTTCTATTATTTTGTCAGTTGTTCACAGCACATCAATTTTATACCTTTGAGGGATTTTTTTAACTATTGTTTGAATAATATGCATACTGTGTCTCCTATAAATCCATGCAAAACAGAGTAATAACACTGTGGTTTCCCATTTGATTGTAATACATATGATTTCCAAATTTATTGAAAGCAGTGTAGGTCTGTTCAGAAAACATCATAAAGCTTTGCAGCTTTTTTTTAGTTCTTCCTATTTTCCATAGCAAGTTATTGCATTTTTTAATGTGACTATGTGTAGCTACTATCTTAATATACAAACAGAACCTTTGCTGTAGAAGCCACTAGAGTACCCAGGTTTGGAGAGGCAGCTATTTTGTAATTTGAAGATTACTGCATTTCACAAACTACGAGTGTGAAGCTACTGCAAAGCTAAGTATGTTTCATGTGTAGATTTCTTCCTGGAATCACTGATTTTTTGACCACCAGGGACTTTTATCTTAAGGCTAAGAAGATCTTTCAAAGTAGAATATATGTATCTATATATCTGTAATGAAACCTACATCTGTAATGAAACCTATGAAGAACACCTTCTCAATAGTAAAACTGCCTTTTTTATTGTGTGGCGTTTCAGTTTATGTGACACATGTGACATTGTAGGATCAGTCCAGCTATCACATAATACAAAAGTCTAAAAAGTGCATCGTTATTATACTATCTCCTGACACCAGCATCATAGCACTGTGCAAGGCTATCATTTCAACCAATGACAGAGACCTCAAGAGGACAACTGAAACAACAGGATTTTTCAGTTCTCATCAAGAAATCTACTGTTGCCATTGTACAACTATTGATTTGCTGAGTTTGATCCAACTTCACTGCATGAATGTAGGAATTTTGAGTCTGAAGACATGGCAACCAGTCAAACGAAAGTCATTATAGCAATCTCCTAAAACTGACAATGAATGAAAGAAGAGGAAGAGAAAGAGAGAAAGAGNGTGAAAGTTCTTCAAATAGCCTTACATTGTCCTAAAAAACTTAATTTTACCATTGTCCTCAAAATATTCACTGAATGTGGTTTTTTTTTCCTGTGTTTTCAACATTAATATTAATTTTATGTGAAAAAGCTTAATCTAAAAGCTTGTATGTTCATGTATTCTAAAAATTTTATTCATCTGAATAGGATGAGAAAAATGCATTAGTAACCGTGGTGATCTGCTACAACCAGCAGTTACAGTGGTAGCCAAAAAAACCCCATATGCCAGTGAAATGAAAGTACTTTCATTAGTGAATACATATTTTTTTGTCATTATTTTTACTCCTTCTATAGTAGCCTAAAATTTTTGAAGATCCATGGAAATTTATTGAATAAATAACGAATGGCCAACTTGAAAATTAATGCAAAGTATCAAGATGGGTCAAAAATCGCCATCAAAACAAAACATAATAAAACAAACAATAACAAAAAAGGCTTTATTGAAACAAACCTGTAAAGAGCTTCCTCTCATAATAATGCTAGTGGGTACAATTGTAATATTAATGAGTCTTGGGAATTGATGATTTTAGAATTCCTAGCCTCTCATCTTTGATCCATTAGTGGATATAGATTCAGTGGGAGTGAGCACAATTGGGCAAAGGATGCCTAAGTGGAAAATTGATCCTTGTAAGTGCTAGCTTACTTGCTTGACACATTAATGTTTCCTGTTTTAGTGCTTTGAACTTTTGCTCTGTGATAATGGGAGTTCAAGTCCCAGTTGGGATGCTGAACTTTCAGTAAAGACTTAGAGTGAGCATGGGGGATCTGTCATTCCTTTACAATTTAATTAAAAGGATAAGTTGAAACTAATGGAGAAAATATAATGCAATTACCATCATCATCATCTAATTCTGGAGTTGAGAAATAGACCTTTTCTGTCACTTAGTCAAGGGAATGGGTGACTGGGGAGTTAAACCAGACACTGAAAAGTATTGAAAGGTGCTACATTTGAAGTCTGAGTTTTTTAGTCACTGTCTCTCTTTCTGCCCAGCCTGTGGGAATAAAATAAATAAGTAAGATTAAATGAAAAATTCAGCGACTTTGAACTGAGTTTGCACCTCAAGCACTTATTAATCAGACGTAATATAAATAAAAAGAAATAAATTGATAGTTTTGAGAATGCCTTACAGACTAATTAAATGGTTCACGGAGAACTCTTGAGAGATGGGCAATTAAGTAATTTCCCAAATAGGTAATTTAGAAAAGTTGAGTAGAGAGATAAACTAGGGAAAGGCATCTAGGGAGTCAAAGTTAATGATAATGAAACTTCCCCAGGTTCTCTTCTGTGCTTAGATCAGTTGATTATGACTGAATCTATAATATATTTACATTCACCTAAGTTATTAAAGTAAAGCTTTTACAAGGAGAAAAATAATATTTTTAGCAAGATTCAGGCATTTCTTCCCTTATGATCCATTTCTAATCACCGTATAACTAAAACTTTGGAATTTTAATAGAAGAAAATTACAGATTTCATAAGATCAATTTAAAGTTTAAACTTTCAGATGCTAAGAAAAGCACAGAAAACTCCAGGCTAGAGAATTCTGGCTTATTTTGCAGACTCTTCAGATAAGTCTTTGAATTTTTGATGTTTATCCAAACTGAACATGAGGGTTTTCCTTACCCCATAGACATGCTACTGCATGAAAGAGGACATGAATTTTGAACCTACAGGTTGTTGGTAGCTCACTTATTTTATTCATAATGTGTTCAGTGCTGAATGATTACAACTTAGTAATGTAAGTACTGGTGCTTATATCGATCATCTTCCTGGAAGAATGACTAAAGCAAATGAAAAAAATGTATATGTGATGACCCCTGGCACTTATCAATGCCATAGCTACTGATGTGTGGCAACTTCAAAATAAGTCTCCACTGAACAGAATTTAGAGCATCAGAAATCCAGAAAGATAAATAAGATACTCAATGATTTGAAGATTTATCCTCATTTTTGATGCAACATTTCTTCTGAGATATCTTTCAGCAGAGAGACATAACAGTTCAAATGCTGCTCTCAGCAACTACTTTCCTTCCACTGAGTCCAAGAGCTCAGGCATAGACTCTAAATAGACTTCTTTCACGTTCTTAACCACTTTCCAGAGTTTCCTCATCTGAGAAAATTCATATGACACCCATTGCTTTAGAAATTGGTGGATATTTTAAGCAAAATTGACAAACTAGTTTGGTCCCAGGAGAAGAGTGTGGGTAAAATGATAGTGGGAAGAAAACAAAAGAAAAACAAACAAACAAATGAACTCCCTTACCTCCTTTCTTTAAAAGATTAATCCTAAGGCAATATCAGTTCAATTACACTGCTGATAGTGTGGAAGGACTGTAAGAGTCGCTATGTATTCTGGGACTAACTTGCATTTATTGCCTCTTTGGTTAGGATGACAACATGGCATTGCTTGATTTTTTAGCCAGTGCAATGTCCCAACAAATTCAATGAGAAATGGAGCACAATCACATGGACCGCTGCCTCAACACTAAAGATGGCTTCCTGCTACAACCCAAGACCATAAATAACAAGGATTATCACCCTGTTTGACTAGCTCAACTGTTCATCTGGTTTTTATTATCAATGAGTTATTTTTTTTCAACTTTTTGTATTTGTTTCTTGTCTTGGGGGTTGGGTGAGGAGGGGAATGAAAGTCAGTTGACTGATTATTTCAGGTAACCTGTTAAATAGGGACACTAAATGTTTAGTCCATAATTGCTCGGTACAATAATGTGTACAGTTAAGTATATGACCCAAAGCAAGTTTCTATTTAAACTTGTTGCTAAACTTTGTTAAGTATTAGCTATAAAACTGGTACTAAGTGTACAGGTATATATGTTTCCAATCAAAATCCTCTTGTGGTCTTTACAGTGATATTTAGGCAAAATCAGATGTTTACTTTGCATCAGTTGTTGCACATGTGAAAAATAAGTTTTGTTCCAAAATAATAGCTTCAGAACATCCCAGAGAAGAACTGAGTCAAAAGTCTTATGGTTCATGATCAGACACATCCTTTTATGCTTCCTTTTCAACCAAGGACTGAATACATGCCTTTGTTATAGTCTGACTATTTAAATGAAACAAAGTAGTTAAATAATAGAAAATAATCTGGTTGCCCTCTGCCTTTCAGTCCCAGCCAGTGTTTGTTCAAATTATCTTACAGAAAGACCAAATACAGAGAAAATTAATTCTTGGTATCTGATAAGTAAGTAAGATTTATTTACACAAATTTGTTTAATTCTGATCTCCTGCTTGTCTGCTAGTTCATCTGCTCTATTTCACTCATTTCATGCAGCAGAGCGTTTTTCAATTATATATCCAAGCAACACAGTATATTTGAGCATTCTGTCAGCTTGATTTGTTTTTATGCCTGTAATGAATTTTAAACTCTCTCCTCAAAAGTCTTCATGTACAATTTGAAAATAGAACATTTCTGTTGATTTTTTGGTGGGATTACAAACAACAGGATAAATGGGAAAAATTGGAGATAACTAAATCAACTTTACAGGATCTTGTGATTAAGAGATTGAGAATAGTAGGAAGTTCATTCTCATGCTCTTTATTTTACCCTATATCCTCTTTAGTCTTCACTTTCTCTTCCTTATTTATTGTACTTCATTTACAATACAATGAAAATGATCATTTTTGTAGAATTTATAGAGTCCTGAAAAAGATGAACAACAATTTTCTCAGTTACAGATTATATGAGTTTGATTGCTTCCATTATTGGAAACTGGGAAACCAGGTTCCACTTTGGCAGAAAAATCATTCATGGTGAAGAATGGTGAAAAGTGTCCAGAAGTGCAGGCAAAGTGCCTTCACACAGGGTGAATGTATGCTAAGCTGAGAAGGTGATAGCATCAAGGATGAGAAATCTTTCATGCAGGATAACAGGTTTGGGGTCATCTATGGAAACTGAAATTTTTCCCCATGTCATTTATCTCACTTGAGGTGCAAAAGAAGGTGCATATGTGCACTTGTGTGATTCTATACATGTGTATTAAAAATAATACTATATACAGTAATATAATAATAATAATAATTACTTGCTCCTGTGAGGATTACTCAAGACATAATGCTGTATTTATAATATATATCAAAAAGCTGTTGAAGACCTGAAGCAAAAATCTTCATCAAATAACTGATGCACAGAATGTCCTTGTGTTTCCTGTGCCTGACAAATAGGGACATGTTTTCCTTGCTAGACCTGTTATATGTATTGACAACCTTAAGCAGTAGAAAACAAAGTACTGGTTTGAAAGTTGAGACATTCCCAGGACATTCATCAGTAAGTGGTTAGCAAACTGAAAGGCAGGATGACTTCGTAAGAAATCAGAGATCACCAAATGGTCAATACATACTGGTTGAAAAATGAATAGGTAAGAGCTCCGAGAAACCAGGTAATTAACCTGAAATTCTCTCTTGTTAATAGCAACTATTCACATTGACAAGATACCTTGCTACATACTACTGTTGCTACACCTGAAATGTTGCTTAGAAATAAGTAGTTTATTTTTTTCTTGTGACAAATAACCGTGGTCTGCTTAAACCTGTACTTTTTTGAGAGTGATTTACTTAATGAATCCTAAAACTACAGACATCTTTGCAGTCTGTGTTTTTCTCCAAACATTTCAGTTTGTTGATCTCTTAAGGCTTTGTTTTACTTCTAAGTCTCTATCCTTCAGAGGAGTATAATTTTTACTGTAACTATGCAGAATTTGCTGACTCTTTGATGGACCTAGAATGAACTTTGCTTATGCTATGATTTCTTTTCCTGCAGCCTGCCGACAACCCCTTACATTTCTTGCCTCCTGCTCCACCTAAAGTGGCAGTCATGGGGAAATGATGTTGGATAACAGTCTTTGGTTTGAAAGAGAAAGGTAGGAATATGGGACTGACAGGCTCTGTGATGCCAAGACAACTCCACAAGGAGCAGGAAGATTTCTCCCTCCTCCTAGGGCAAGTTTGGCTGGCAACGTGTTTGTGAAGGCTCTGAAATATTGTACAGTAGAGTGAATTAACACTTTCCAATTGCTATATCACTGACATCCTCCAACTAAGTCAGGAAATAAACCATTGCATACACATGACTGTTGTGAGTACTAGCCACTCTCCATAAAGAGGACAGGAAGATATCTGTCAAATTCTGAAAATCTCAGGTTGCTTAGAGAGCCCAGATAGCTTATCTAATAATAATACTAGATGGCTAACTTTTTGGAAAATCTGCATGACTGGAATCCTGCTACTACTGAATGAGCAAACTCACGTCAGCTGAGCATGGCATGGTTCAAGCCTGTTTCAACAGACTCTTGTTATCATACAGGACTTTATTTTACCTTGAGAGAACATGAAAGGGACACATTTTAAGCCTGTCAGAGGAAGAAAAATTTGCCAGTAAATGCACAAATAAAAGCATAATTGCATCCTTATGGCAAGAGATAAATGACCTTATCACTCTTGGGTCTTTTTTCACCAATAAAATAATTCTCAAGTATATTTAAAATTGTAGTACTTATCCTATGGGAAAAGACAGAAATCTATCCACCAATTCAAGTGTAAGACTTGTATGATGCTGCTGAAATAACCTCTGTAGATGTGACAGCTCACAGATGAAAAGTAGGTGGATCAACCCTTCAAAACGTTAAGTTGGCAAGGAGTAATTTGCAGGCTTACAGGATAAAATCCAACTAAACCAACAGAGAACAGAGCAAGATGCTGAGATGAGAAAGAATTCACAGTTCAAAACAAGACCAGTATCTGCAAAACGTCCGAGGAATCAGTGAGCTGAAAAGAAATGGCAAATTCACCTCACGTTCTAGAAGAAGCATTCTTCAGTACTGTGGACTCCGATTTGGATCCACAGATTTTGCTGTCTGTTAGCATTGATCAGATGGGAAACACTTTCATTTGGTTCTTCTGCAAATTTCTTTAGCTGCCCAGTTGTATGCATGCTTTGGCACATGCTCTGGTTTTACTCTCATTATATGTTCAAACAACTATATCATATTCTCTGTATGACTTGGGGGTATAAGAGTTAATGAACCATCAGATAAAACTTGGCATGTAGTATAAATTCAGTCCATTTAGTACCTCAGTCTACTGAAGAATGCATTCAGGCAACTCTGGGTAAATTTTCAGCTTGAATATTCAAACGAGAAGATGGAATTAATACGTACTGAAACAATATTTATTTCTGATGGTAAAATATTACCTAAGTTAGTGAATACAGGTGCTGTATCATCAGTTCATGACATTATTTCCTTCTGAAACTTTTACAGCTATAAAAAAGTATGAAATTAATCGTAACTTGTGCTCTGGTCTGAGCTCAGTTTTGCTGGCATTCCAGTTTCGTATGTCTTGTATTAAATTATTTAACTGAAATTTCACTGTAATGTTGGGCTGGAGTCATGCTTCATTTGACAAACTGGAGAGGTTTCTGTGTAAGTCTGTACAGGATCAAATCATGCTCATCACTTTTTACTATTAAGAGACAAAGACACTTGAAGGATGCCTTGACTCACCTCATGCAAAACAGATGACTATTTCTGTCAATAACTAAATGTAGCCTAGCTCATCTGAAGATTTCCACACTGTTGACATAGAATTGCAGAATCATAGATATCCTGAGTTCAAAGGGACTCACAGGGATCAAGTCCAACTTTAGGTTCTGCACAAGACTACTTACATCTTAAACCATATGTCTGAGAGTATCTGACACCAACAAGTATCTGTGAGCAATCCTGCAACTACCACTTAGCAGCAGAATTTTGTCCTGTAGAAAGGACATAAAAATAATTTCTGATTTTCCCAAGTAAAGAAATTAAGATCTGAAATATCAAAAGTCCAGTTTTGAAGTCTTCTATGTGAACATAATAATTTTATTGTATCTTATGCATATTTGATATTTTTAAAGTTAGAGAATTTTTAAAGGTATAATGCTGTTGGAATTTCCACAAGTGAAATGTCATCAATGAATGTAATCAAGAAGACAGATGTTTTATTCTTAATTGGAGAGTATGGATTTGTTTTTCTTACTTCTATTACTGAAAGTGCTATGAGTGGATTTTCCAGAATGGTGCTATAAAAATAAAGGTTGATTGATTAATTGAGGCCCTACAGCTAGGAAATGTTTTCCAGGAATGCTTAGAGGAAATGCACAGTGGTCTATGAGTAGATGCAATTTACTCTGTGCAAACTGAGGTCCAAAGCTAAAGTTGTTAAATATGTTTGGTTGGGATAAGGTATCCAGAGAAACTGTGGGTGTCCCACCCTTGGAAGTGTTCAAGGACTGGTTGGATGTGGCCTCATCTAGTACCCAAGTGGGGGATTTGTATTAAATGTAAGGAGAAAATTCTTAGGAGGTACTCGAACAGGTTGTGCAAAGAGGCTGTGAATGCCTCATCTCTGTAGGTGTTCAAGGACAGGTTGGATCAGGAATGACTGATCAAGTGGTTGTCAACCCTGACAACTGCAAGGGATTGAAGTCTATTTCAGCTCAAACTAATCTATGATTCTATAATTGTGTGACAGTGACAGATATGATAAAACAGTGACAATTTTTCCTAGTTCATCTAACCCCATTATTCTGAATCAAAAGATGATATCAGAACAGCAGACTGTCTCATTGAGATTCACTAATTATACATTTCAGATGCTTAAGTTCATAGAAAACACCTAAATATGAAAGCAAACTACATAAAAAAGTTTGTTTCAGTCTGCAGCAAATTCACTAAAACTCATCTCTTCTGAAGTGAAGACTAAATTGTTTCTAAAACAATTTGTATGTAATAAAAAAACAAAAGAGGAGTATTAAATAATTGCTGAAATGAAATATAGGCATGAAATAGTATTGAAGTAAGTAACAGGGAATTTTTATAGGAATTAAAAAAAAGAAAAAAAAGAAACCTTTTTTTAATGATCAGAATATCAGAATTAGGTCATCAATTATTTTCATGGAGCATGGCAGGTAGATTCTAATAAAAAAGGTTGTTCTTGCTGACCTAGTTGAGGAATAGAAGAAGACAACTCCTAGCTCACTAATTTCACCCTTCCAAAATCAAAAGCAAAACCTGTTATTAATCTGTTTTAGAAATGTCCCTAACTTAATTTAATTTTGCTTAGTGATGACATTGCCGATCTAGAACTTCACCCCTCCAACAGCTAGACACAATCTTTTAATTACTAGTTTAAATTTATTAATGATCAATTTTTACCAAGATGTAATTTAGTGTCACTTAAATAGCCCTTCTTCCTCTTCACATAAACATAATTTAGATTCTTTTAAAAGGCTATGCTGCCAATTTAGTTATCTGAATTCAGTTTTACATGTGAATTGTAATGAATATAGTTATTCCAAATGTTTGTAATTCACAAGGGAATATTCATTCATATTTCCAGTGAACAGAGGAACAAAAAATTTTTTATTAGATCTAGTGTGCTCACTACAGAAGAAAAGGTTATATCTATTTAATTCAAACTCTTCAAGAAAAAAAGAAGCCATTTTTTTCTTTATTACCTCTATCTACAAGAAAACACTTTTTCAGATTTATTGATAAGGGTGAATAAGTTTTTTAAAACTATCATTCTCTTCTGGTATGACATGATTTCATGGTTATTCAACTGCATGATGGACACTGAGAAAACAGTAACATATATAGTCAACTTAAAAAAAAAAGAGTAATAAATCTGTTGCTCTAATATAAATACATAGTGCAGTTCTCTTACCCATCTTCATAGAGTTCTGGTTTTCTCATTTGTGTTCTTGTTTCTTTTTTTTTTTNTTTTTTTTTTGTGTTTTTTTTTTTTTTTTTTTTTTTTTTTTTTAGTTTCTTTCTTGTTGTAGAAGATGGATGTGAAACACTGGAATCGGGATTTTTATTTCTGTTTTCTGGATGAAGCGTACTAATTTTAAATTAAAATTTATAATGATGAGGGATGGGAAAACAGGTCCTGTTCCTGCTTTTACTATGTGTTCAATTCTTTGATTTATTATCTGCTCCTGTGGCATAACATCTTAATCTGGTTATTCAAAATTATGTCATTAATTAGGTGTGAAAAAACAGACCCATGAAACAAAGGGATGTACACCATTCATGGTTGTACTTTTTGATTCCCCTGGTAGTATGAAGATATAAAACTTCTTGATTTCCCTTTTTTAGTTTTCCTTTTAAGAGATAACAGTGTGGTTCTTCTGAAGGCCAATGCAAAAGAAGATTAAAAAATCTGATGTCTCAGACTACATTTAAGAAAAGAAATTCTACTACTGTAAACACAGATCAGGGCTCTAAAAAAACAGAGACAGAAATTCTGACTTTCGTAACACTAGAGATAATAAATTCTTAAACTGCTGTATTACTTGTTAACAAGATTGCTTCACTTCTTCCTCTCCCATGTGTGTTTTCCTTATCACGCTCCTATAATTTCTGTATTAAGTTAAGCATTTTTTAGACAAGGCCTGTACTTTGTTTTATGTGCAGTATTTAGCACATTAGAGCTACAATAATAATATGCAAAATAATGAATAATTCTGTAAATAAGATATCAGGCTTCAATTTTCCTTGTGAACACAGATTTGAAAAGAGAAAACGCTTCAGAACTCCATTGGCAGACAAATTCAAACACATCATTCTGAATAAAGAGCCATGTTTCATATTTTGCCTGTGCAACCTGGTCTAGGAATCCTGCCTTGGAAGTGGGGTTCTAGATGATCTCTAGAGATCCGTTCCAACCCCTACAATTCTGTGATTCTGTGATATTATTGGCAAAGTCATAAATATTCAAATTCTATTATTGTATCATCAATGTAAAATCCTATGATACAGATCATATGCACTGATTATAAAAAAATAATAATAAACAGTTTGTGCTTCTTTTTGACTCTTGAATAATAATACTGGTGTGTGGCTCTGGGAAAACCATTGCTGCAATATACGAGGTAATGTAAACATATGAAGTTCCCTCTACAGAAAATGAAGCCAGTAAATGTACTATATCCTACTTCAGTTATCTAATATTAGGAAAGATGAAATCAAACATGAGTATTAACTCATATCAAGTCTTGTATACTGCACAGAAATCTTAATTTCAGGGGTAAAAGCTTACCTACTCTTTTATAGCCATACTTTATATACATAATTATACCTACATTCTTTTTTTTCTGTCTTTCCAGTTAGGTATTATTTACTAATTAGAAACATATTATTGTGGAATACAGGTACTACGTTTAAGGAATTGTCATTTTAAATAAGCTAGACAAATGGTGCTGCTTCAGTACTTTATGTAAGAATTTTTTATGAAGCAAACTTAAGAGCATAAAAATGACTTAACAAGGCCGTGTGCTTTTTTGTTATTCAAGACAAAACTTAGAAGCTGCAAGGTTAATCACTGTAATTTGGAGAAAGACGGCATAAGTTAAATGCAGATGATGTAACATCTATGTAATTAGCTTGTAATTGCAGTATAATTGCACAGTGGTTTTGCTTTGCAGTAGATTGCTAAACTGAATTTATACAAATTTTGACATCATATTTAATTTACTCATATTTTTGTGGCACAGCACTTAGAAGTTATCAAATAGAGAGTGTACTTATATAGATCCGAATTTTCCTTCTCAGAACACAATGTTATTTGTATATTACAAGTAGACTATGAAAAATTATAGCAACTTTAACAACAATCTTAAAATGCTTTATGTTACACTTTGTCCATTGTGCCTGTCAAAGCTAAAAAAGCTGTGAGCAAAATATGGGAGACGCATCTAAATGTAATGAAATATAAATAAATATACATTAAAAATATTGATCAAGATATTTCAGAGAAATACTAGAACCAACACAGCCATCTGCTGCCTCCTGTGATCTCCTGATATCAAGTTGCAGAGAGTGATGAGCAGCCACATCACTAAATGGAATCACTAAAAGGAAGAACTCTTCAAAGCATATAATCTCATGTGCAGACAAGGATAACAGACTGCCCAAGGAGGTGGTGGAGTCACTGCTCCTAGAGTTTTTCAGGAATAGGGTAGATGTTTCACTGAGGGATATAGTCAGTGGGCATGGTGGGGTTGGGATTGGACTTGGGGATGTTAGAAGTATTTTCCAACCTGAATGATTCTATGACAATATCACCTACAAGTAGACCTCAGAATTTTGTTGGATATTGGATCAACTAAGAAGAATTGTAGTAGTAATTAACATTTAATTTGTGAAATTACTTATTTATTCGATGTTTTGAAGTAAATGTTTTAAAATCTAAAAATTCTAGAAATAAAGATGATTCTGTCCAGAGCAAGAGTATCTATTGCAAGGATTCTGCTTACAGCAAGGAATCCTAAAAGCACACTTCGAAACAACTGTCAAAGCATTTTCCAGCATGCTTAAAGGTAGTGGGTTGTGCCTCTAACAACAGTTGCTCTCTATAAATACCTGAAGGGAGCTTATAGTGAGCTGGGGATTGGCCTCTTCTCTCTTATAACAAGTGACAGGACTAGAGGGAATGGAATCAAGTTGAACCAGAGGAGATTCAAACTGGATGTTAGGAAACACTTCTCTGAAAAAGTGGTCAGGCACAGGTTTGGGCAGCCCAGGTGGTGGAGTCACCAACCCTGGAGGTACTAAAGGAACATCAGACACTGTGTAGAGTAACATGGCTTAGTGAAAATTATTGGTGATAGGTGGATGGCTAGACTGGATGATCTTGTAGACCTTTTCCAACCTTGGTGATTTTATGATTCTATGAACTATGGTCTGACTTCATTATCATCATGCAAGTATTTTGAGAAATAAAGAAATATCAAAATCAATAAGTCAGGAAGAATTTTCCCTATGAGGAAAGGGAAAAAAAAATGGCAAATAAGACATTATTGCAAAAGAAACTATGTTTATGAGCTGCACTGTAGCTGCTCATAGAATTATAGAATGGTCTGGTCTGGAAAGGAGCTTAAAGATCATCAAGTTCCAAACACCTGCTGTGGGCAGTGTTGCCACCCACTACATCGGGGAGTTTCCCTTTAACTGCAGTCATCACCTTTTTCTGTCACATTACAAAGGTACACACACACGCGCACAAAAATGATCCTTAGAATTCCGATTTTTTTTATCAGGAAATAATAATAGTGTTAGCTTTCTCACCTTTTTAGCAGATAACTCAGTGCATTGTTATAACTTTTTTTTTTTTTTTAAAGGAGGGTCACAAAGATGATCAAAGAACTGGAACACTTCTATGAAGAAAGGAAGCTGGGCTTGTTTAGCTTTGAGAAGACTTTGGGGAGACCTCATTATAGCCTTCCAGCGCTTAAAAAGAACATACAAGCAGGAGGGAGATCAACTTTTTACACTGTCTGACAGTGAAAGAGAATGGGAAATGGTTTTAAACCAAAAGAGGGGAGATTCATGTTAGATGTTAGGAGGAAGTTCTTTTCACAGAGGGGATGAGTAACTGGTATAGGCTGCCCAGGGAGGTTGTGAGTGCCCCATCCCTGGAGATGCCCAAGGTCAGGTTGGATGGGGTCCTGGGCAGCCTGATTTAATGGTTGGTAATAGTGTTGATAGCAGAGAGTGTGGAACAAAATGATCATTATGGACCCTTCCAACAAAAGCCATCCTATGATTCTATGATTCCATGGTTCTATAAATCTTGTTTCGGATATTGATCTGATACTCTCATTCTCCGTACCTAGTTAAGTATAGAAACTTATAACTGAAGCTATCATCAAAACTTAATTAGAGTACGAACAAAGACTGTGAACAGAAAACGGAACAAAGAATCATTTGAAAAGTACACTAAGAGGGTCGTTGAATTGTACATAGAACAATGGAAAAAATGGGAATACAGCACATCTTGGTATAATACAATCAATTAATGTCCCTCATCTATTCAAAAAGTCATATGAAATGCAAGGACGTTAATGCCATTGTACATATAGTGTGATTTGATATATTAGTTGACATGATAAATATATACAGAACAAACAACGATTATCATAATTAAGTCATTTATTTATCTATTCCTAACACTACTGCTTTGTAATGAACA
Organism: Odontophorus gujanensis; assembly: GCA_013399175.1. Classification (NCBI taxonomy): domain Eukaryota; kingdom Metazoa; phylum Chordata; class Aves; order Galliformes; family Odontophoridae; genus Odontophorus; species Odontophorus gujanensis. The sequence goes on from VXAB01000047.1 coordinate 151,092, forward strand.
AAGTAAAATAAAAGGGACAAAACTGGTTCCAAAATTCACTTCTTGATACTGCTAGAAAGTCATGACATAGATATTTAGCAGTGGAAGAAATGATAGACCTACTACAGTCTGGTGGATTGGTGATCCACAAGTTACTGTGTCATGCTTTCTGATTTTGTCACACCAAGAACAGTGTTGCTTTTCTGAGGGTAACTTCTTTTAGTTCTGTTTTAAAAGCCTTCAAGCTTGATTGTTGTCCTGCCATAGCTGATATCATATTTTACTGATACTACCCATAAAATTGCACAGGAAAAAAAAACAACAGAACAACCACAACCAGCAGCAATGCTAACAACATCATAAACCCTGAAGCTCTTTTCCTACTCTGTCTGGAGTTGGCTGCCATCTGCCCCGCTGTAGCTCACCAGTTCTTCCTTAATCATCAAGAAACATGAAGACAAATTTGAATCCCTTACAGTATGCCTGAAAAATTTCTGAATAAGGGATTGATTTGAATGTCTGGTTCAGCAATTTTTGAAAAAATGACTGTTTTACCTAAATGTTTTAGTACACCAAAGACATAAACTCTCTCTCCTGTCACTTTGAAAAGAGCCAAGGCAACCAACTTGTTCAAATCCATAAACCAGTTGGGTTAGTCCTGGTTTCCAGTCATGTGAAAGCCAGTCCTTCAATATTCATCTACTTCATGGGCCTCCCATGAATGAGAATGACTTGCAAACAAAATTGGAAAAGGAAATTAAGACAGTATTGGTAAGAAAGTTTTTGAACAGAGACAGACACAGAACAAATTCTGCTCTTCAGTTTTGTGGGTTTTTTTTTTGAGAAAAATATAATGAATTCATTACTGAAAGGGTGCTGAGAACACTTCAACTTCAGTCAAAATGTCTTATTTTAACAAAACATCTTTGTTTTAATGTTTTATTTCTTTTCCTTTATTTATTTATTTATTTTTTTGTAATATCTATTTTACCCAGTATATTTTCATTTCATGCAAAGTTCTCTTCTCTCTCTTGAATTTTGGAATGATTCTGAAGCCAAAGTAAACATGATTTTGTGGAGCTTCTGGATTTCAAATAAAATATACTTTCTCATGGAGAATGGTTCCATCTAGTTTTTCCTTGCCAAGTCACTGTGATATTATCTGTATGCACACTCTCTGCTGTAGACTGGTCTGGGAAGGACAATGACACTGTGTGCTGTCCATTTCCTTTGGGTCCAAATTAACCTTTGAAAAACCTTTGAAAGAGGAACTTTCAAATTTCAAAGAGCGCAGTGTCAAGAAATGTTTTCAGCACTAATTGGAGAACTATGTTTAGGGGAGACTCCTTGCATCAAGCTAATGACATCCTAAACAATATGAACATAAAAATAACTTTTTCTTGATGAGCAGAATTTTATTAGATAGCATATTGTACAATAAAAAAAGTTGTGTTGGATGTTACTATGCACATTCAGTTAAGTTCCTTTCTTACTTTTTAGCTTAGATAAATAAAACAGCCATATTCAGAAGACACTGTGATGACAAGGCTTCTGCAGTTACTGGGTTCCACAAATCAATCAGATCGCAGTTTAATTTAATTCGGATGAGTACAGGGGATGACCTTTAGAAAAAATTACCTTTGAAGTCTTTGTGCATTTGATAGGTTTATTTTCTCTGTCATATTGTCCTATTCTGTCAAAGGACTCATCAGCCTCCTTAAGAACTAAGAATAGATATCTCTGAAGAGTTACATAGTTTGTTTTGTAATAGACCAGATGGCATTCAGTGACAGATATACTCTAACAATACATTCCCAGAAGAAGACACTTCTGTTCCTCTGATAATACCTGAATGACATATACTAACTGTAGCCTTGCTAAAATGGATTTATTACTAGTGGTATTAATATATGCTTTCTGGTTCATACAAAGTTGCTTGTTTTATACACCAAGAAAACCTGTTGTTCCACACCATTTTAGTTTCATAATTCTGATTCTGTTCCATATTCAGAAACAATTTACTTCTTAATGGAAGTTTAACTTAAGTTCTCACACAGTGCTGAGAAGAGTCCAGCCTCATCCCTTTGCCTCCTGCTCCTTAGATATTTATAGATATGCATCAGATCAGAGACCCAGGTCTCTCAGCCATTCCTCATAAGAGAGGTGTTCCAAGCCCTTTTTCATCTTTGTAGCCCTCCACTGGACTCCTTCAAGGAGATCCCTGTCTTTTTTGTATAGGGAGCCCAGAAATGGACTCAGTACTCCAGATGAGGCCTCCCCAGGGCACAGTAGAGGGGGAGGATCACCTCCCTCGACCTGCTGGTCACTCTCTTTTTAATGCACCCCTAGATCCCATTGGCCTTCTTGGCCATCACTGCTGACTCATGGCCAACCTGACATCCACCAGGACACCCAAGATCTTGTCAGAGATCCTCTCCAGTAGGTCATTCCTCAACCTGTACTTGTACATGCAGTTGTTCCTCCATAGGAGCAAGACTCTACACTTGCTCATGTTAAATCACATATGGTTTGCTTCTGCCCAACTCTCCATCCTGTCCAGTTCTTGCTGAACAGTAGCACAGCCTTCCAGCATGTCAACCATTCCTCCCAGCTTTGTATCATCAGCAAACTTGCTGAGGGTGGACTCTAACCCCTCATCAAGGTCATTGATGAAGATGTTGAACAGGACTGGACCCAGCACCGATCCCTGAGGAACACCTGTAAGTACAGGACTCCAATTGGACTCTGTGACAATCTGATCTCTGCCAGTCAGTTTTCAGCCCACCTCACCATCCACTCACCTGTTCCACACTTCCTCAACTTTGTTGTAAGGATGCTGTGGGAGACAGTGTCAAATGTCTTGCTGAAATCCAGGTAGACTACATCCACTGCTTTCCCCTCATCCACCCAGCCAGCAATAACATCATAGAAGGTCTTCAGGTTGGCGGAGCACAACCTCCCCCTGGTGAACCCATGTCAACTACTCCTGACAACTGTCTTCTCTTCCAACTGCCTGGAGATAGCATCCAGAACAAGCTGTTTCATCACCTTTCCAGGGATGGAGGTGAGGTTGACTGACCTGTAGTTACCCGGATCCTCCTTCTTGCCCTTTTTGAAGACTGGAGTGACACCTCTCCCATTCTTCAGGACCTCCCGAAGCTGATAGAGGGAGGTTCAGCAGTCAACTCTGCCAACTCCCTCAGCACATGTGGATGAATCACATCAGGCACCATGGATTTACGTACATTGATGTTGCCTAGATGCTCTCGGACCATCTCCTCCCTTACCAAAAGGGAGACTTCTATTCCCCAGACCCTCTCACTTACCCCAGAGTCCAGGAGTCCCAATGGGGAGTTCCCACAGGGAAGACAGAAACAAAGAAGGTATTCAGTATCTCTGCCTTCTCTGCATCCCCCATTACCATAACACCTCCCTCATTTAGTAGGAAACCCACATTTTTCCTAGTCTTCCTTTTACTGTTGACATACTTAAAAAAAAAAGAAAAAAAAGTTTCTTATTATCCTGTGTCTTCTTTGCCAGATCCAATTCCAGGCTGGCTTTGATCTTCCTCATTGCATCCCTGCAGGCCCCGACAACATATCTATGTACTTCCCAAGTGAACAGACCCTTTTTCCACATTTCATGGATCTTTCTCTTCCCTTTGAGTTTATGCATGGGCTCCTTGCTCATCCACACAGGTCTCCTGCCACCCTTACACACTCTTATCACATTCTGCCATGTGATATTTCTGGTGGGCAGGCAGGGACTATGCTCAAACTTCCAGAGGTTAAAGCCATTTAACTCAGATTAACTTCTAGCCACTCTGTGAAAGTAATATCTTATACATCTCCAATATTTCACTAGCTCATCCTACTAACAGGAACATTTTTGTTGTTGTTTTAGCAAAAATGAAAGAGTTCCAAGACTTATCCATCAACTGAAAACACATTTTGTTCTATTCTTGTTCTTCCAGAAGTCACATTCTAGTTCCATTTTTTTCAGATAGCGATAGTTTGCCACTCAAGCTCCTGGCTACAGAGGAAGTCTTTATAGTGACTGTTTATTGATAGAAATAAACTGCTGTATTTTAAAAATGGTGGATTTAAGTCTGTGCTCAGTCTTAGTAATAGAAGGCTGATAAGTTGAAAGTATGTTAGAGTAAAGATTTTATATTGAACATACAAAGAAGCAGTGCAATAGTTTGGTTCATTCACACTCAGAAACTCCTTTTCAGTTACACACTGTACATCATAGTCCTGCTAAGAGTTCATAATTCAGGAGTCACAGATTTAGTTCAAGAAGAAGTAATGTTTTGCACACTAACATAGGAATATAGAAACATCTGAAATGTAGGCAGAGGATTTGAAGTACAGAATAAGAAAGAAGACTTCTAAGCACCTTTTAGCAGCTGTTGGGATGCTTGGGTTTGATTTTGTGTATAATCTGTCAAATTACATCAATCAAGTCTAGTTACACATAAAGATTTAATGAAATGTGACCAACACAATTAAGCACATAATAAAACAACAGAAATGCATTCTTTAAGATAGTTGCTTTATGTTAAGATCAGAAAATGCTGCTTGATATTTGGGAGCATTTTTTAAACACAAAATGCCCCTTGCCAAAGGCCTTTAACAACCCTAGAAGAATATTCAAGGGATACAATCAGAACACTTGCATCTATTGCATTACTGAGAATTTAATTTTCAGTTAAATACAGAAAAAGGAACTGTTTGTCTTCAACTTACTGTGAAAAATTTGTTCTACCATCTTATCAATAAAAATCACCACTCAGAGCCTATATATTTAGTGTACTGCTCACATTTAAGCACATTTATATGCATTTAAACTTAGCAACTTGTGTCATTACAGACTTTTTGACCAAACTTCCACAGAAGCTTTGTTGCTTTACGCTAAAGCCAAAAGCTTAATGAACTTGTGACTGGACACTAATAGCAATGATGAGCATGCCAGTGCTACCTGGAGTAAGTGATCTCAGATAACAGCAGCTAGCAAAACACTGTGCTCATTAACTATGCTGCAGAAAAGATTAAGTCTCAAGGTTTGCTTGAAAACTGACAAGCAGGTCCCTGTATCTGTCAAGATTTGGTCAAATCTTTGATATCTCCTTATACACCTTTCGTTCAGAAAACAGTACGGAAGTTTTACTTATGAATATGTATAATTATACGTAATCCTCCTTCATGTTTGTTCCCATACCAACGCATTGCAAGCTACAGATGTGAGGACTTACACATAAGACCAAGCAGTTGGAATGGCTCCATGCTGTACTCACTGGTCATAATCCCACCACACACAACAGAAGAGGTTGGTAAATCCATTTGTTTCCAAGTACTGTACTCCCATCAGCTCTGTGCTTATCTTAGATTTAATCATTTGATTTGACTCATTGTTGCTTAGAGCAGGGATTCACAAAAGTCCTTACAAAAGATAGCTAGATCAATTCCTGCTGGGGTTTGTTGGTGTTTATTCACAACTCTCCTTTAAAATGATGCAACTTTAAGCTTATGATTCCGCGCCTCCAGAAAGAAGTATATAATTCATCTCAATACAGGAACATTAGCTATTCAAATCCAAGATGTATAAGAAAAGACATCTCAGTGGAAAATAATGCAATCTAGAGATCAATCCTTAAATTATTTTTTAGTGGGAGTGGGGGGTGTGGGCAGAGGGGAATCAAAAGCTTGTAAATCCCTCAAGTCTCCTAAGTCTTATTTTCTTTGAATTGGAGTTAAAGGTCCTTTTTTATTTTATATAGCTGATTTTCAAATTTTATGCCAAGTGTAGTGTGTTCAAACTCCACAGTTAGATCCTGAATTGTTACAATTCCTTCAGGGTGAATTTCTTTACAAAAAGAATTGTTTTCTGTAGAAATGCAATCTCTTTCCACAGGCTGCTAAAATTTAAATCTGTGATGGCATCCCTGATAACAACCCCTCAGAAAAAGCCCACAAGTGATGTTATATCTAAATAAGCTGCAATAACAACAAAATCCTTATGGTATTAAAAATATAATGAACAAACTTGAGTTTTTGAATGAAAGATAAATAAATAAGCACAGAAATTTAGTCATCTCTTTTCAAGTGGGATAAGGTTGCAAGACTAAGAAATTGTACAAAAAATCAAGTTATTACATTCTTACCTTAATTACAGCTTTTCACAAATATCTCAGGAGCAGAGAACAAACCATCTCCTTAAGCCAAGAAATATATCCAACCTGCAGTACACAAAAAGAGAAAAAATGAAGAATGAACCATAATTTCCAAAACTATGCTTCACTTCTGTCACTCTGGAATTAGAAAGCAATACTAAAGTTATGCTCAGTGTTAGAATAAGAAAAGTTAATTTATATGTTCTATGAGGGGATTATAATCACATGAATCATTTAGTGAGTTCTACTCTGAGCAGATGATGCAACATGAATGAAAGTGTCACTGATTCAAACAGTTTTTAGCAAGTAATCTTCTTATATCTTTTGATTTACACATCAGATCTTCTTATCTGTTTTTCACACAACAATTTATTATATATGTGTAAAAATATATACTATATTTCACTATAATATGCATGGGTATATTTGTAACATAATAAGATCTTTGAGTCCCTGTTCTCTGGCCAAAACTTTGAATTACTGTTATATACACTCAAAGGAAAAATCTGTTCCCTCTATAAATGGATGAAATCAAAATTATATCTTGAAATACGATTGTTTAGTCTTTCTATCTATCTCATTTCCCACCAAGACAGCTCAGATACTCCATCCAACTGAGCATGGAAATTTAACACATAACCATGCATTCATGTATATACACTTATGCATATATTTATAGATATATACAAGCATATATATATATTTAATATTTTGAAATACAGTGGAACAGTAGAGACAAAAACTTTCTGATATTATTGCATCTTCATAAACTGTTAAATCACAGAATCATAGAAACACAGAATTGTTTGAGCTGGAATGGACTCTGGAAGGTCATCCAGTCCAAGTCCCCTGCAATGAACAGGGACAAATCATCACAGGAGATAGTATTTATACAGAAAAAAGAAAATCTGACACACTGACACACTATATTCCTTGCTTATTTTGGAAATTTTTTATGAATGCAAATGAAGATGTAACATGATTAATTATCTGGCCTCTTTCTCTACTGGATAAATACTAGTCAGTGAGTAATCACTTGTTGGCTGTAGCCCAGAAGAGATGAAGAGGACCATAAACGCATCTGCCCAGAGGTCTAGTTCTAAGATGCACAAGAAGAGAATACATATCTGAAAGAAAAGTTTCCTTCAATAGGAAAATAAAAAAATAATAATTATTTTCTTCATTAATTTATGAATTTATCTGACAGCATTTCACTTGTTTCAAGTTTTTGCAATGTGTTTACACTGCTTGTATGAATAGTGACTGCCTGAAAAAAAAAAAAGAGAAATCCTGATTCTGTTATGTGCTAAAATACTATCAGCATAATGGTGCATATCTATACATCCTCATACAAACCCTCTTTCTTGAGGGTATTGGACTTTCTACAAGCACTTACATGGTTACTGACTTGAATTCTTTTATTGATTATTGAAAAGATGCAATGAAGTTTTTAGGAAAATTTGTAAGCATGAAATCCAGTTCCATGAAATCTATTTGTCTTGTCCTAATGCAAATCATAGGTAAGAGCAAGGACAGGAACACTCTTCTATGAATGTGATGAAGTTATAATGATTTAATGAGTTGCATCTTATCAGTTGAGTTGTTTTGAATTACTGTTTGCATGATTTTGAGCTCTCATCTCTTCACAGGTTAATGAAAAACTTCAAATTTAAAAGAAGATGATTAAAATAAAATAACTTCATATTCAGTATGGCTCCAGTGAAACATTAGGGAGCTTAGCTAAGAAAGTGCATTCTATTAAGCCAAAGTGACTGAGGTCTGTATCTAAAAGAAATTATCACATTTTTCTTCATCACTGATTTCAGTTAAATTACTCCACTCTGCACTAATCTGAATGAAGGAATCAGATGCAAAAGATCCATGGATCTAGGGGGGTGGTATTCTTTCTTTATTATCCACTTTAAATGTTCTCTCTAATTTTTATTACTGTGGTATTTTTTCTTTTGATTTACTCTTAGTTCCTTCTCACACTGCTCATGCTACACGCCAGTGCCCTAGCTCAGTGTTAATGAGTGAAAAGCTCTAAAGTCTAACTAGTGAAATGGGTGCTTGCAGCTTGCAAGCACTTGAGAGATTTCTCTAAGTTCTTTAATTCAGTGAAAAATCAATTTCTTGACTTGGGTTTGGAGCTGAAAAAGATGAAAAATTAAGTGAAGATTCCGCAGTCACAGATTATGTTGGAGTATATGAAGTGATGAACCATTACATACATAAAAGCGAGCATGCCATAATAACCTCATCTTCATACAAAAAAAATCCAACATTCACTGCTGAATTTAAATACCCAGAAAAAGTATTTAAAAGGAGTTTACAAACAGGAAGAAGAGTTACTTTTTAGACAGTCTGATAGGACCAGGGGGAATGGTTTTCATCTAAAAGAGGGGAAATCTAGGTTAGATGCTAGGAAAAAAACAACAGCATTTATTTAGGAGATAGTGAAGCCCTGGCACTTGCTGACCAGAGAGCTGTGGGTGCCCCATGATTCTATGTTTTGAAATCTTTAATTAAGAAGATTTCAGATGAGTTTGTTTTAGGATACAGGGTAAATTGCTTTTAACAATATTTCAAGTTCTTTACTCGTTAGCCAAATATAGGAGGAGTTTGGAAGACATTGTATCTATTATGTGCTATTTTAACATTGTGAAATTGGAGAAATGACCAATACCAGCCCCAGATATCCATGATGCTTGCAAGTAGTTTTTCCAAGTCTGCTTTAATTAATGTATTTACTTTTCCTAATTCTCTTGAGGAAGTTGAATGCAGCTTATATCTCTAGAGAGTAGATTCCTCCTGCTAAGCTGTATGTTGAAGTTACAGCTTCTCAATTTCTCTGTTAGCTCTTCTATGATGCATCCAGATTCATACTTAAAGTGAACGACCCTAAACCATCCAACATGCCTTTTCTCATAATGAATATTTAGAATAATAATAGTTTCTTATCTGATTGTTTTGCAAACTGAAATCATTTCATTATTAAACTTTTTCCATTTAGTTTTCTGTATATTCAGATTAACATTTGCTATTGCAGTTCTCAATCGTGTTCTTCTCTTCCTGATCCAGTTTAGTCACAATTATTAGCAGATAAACACCATTACAGATGCTTCTATAATCAACTTAGCAATGAAGCTGAAAATCTAGGTCAATCTTTTTCAGTGAAAAGTGAATCAAATTTCGTTCTGATGATATTTGAAAGTGTGATATGGAAAAAACTCTACTTCATACCTTGGTAAACTTTGATAGACTCTTAAATCTTGACCAGCATAAATAACTGATAGCGTGAAATCACAGATTTCTGCATGCTGCAACTACTAATAAATGTGCATACAGCTAATACTTCATTTCAGGTTGGGGTTTATCACCCATAAGGACCACAATTACTGCTGTATACTCCAGCCTCTCTCATCTCTATGTGAGTGTGGCCAGCCAGAAATGTGAGGACAAAAATTAGCCCCATGAGTCTATCTTATGGGGGAATTACATAAGTAATGAATATCACTGAAAACATGGATTAAAAGAATCCTAAATAAGGTGTTATAAATCCTCTGCTCTCCTGTGCAGTTTCAGAAGGCTCTTTTTTACTCTTACTCTAAATATCTTAGCAAAAAAATAACCCTACGAGGCCACTATGTTTCCAGTCTTGAAATCACTACCTAGGGTTTACAGTGCTTTATGAAGAACATGAGAATAGACTTTGGATCTTGTTAATTTCATTTTTAATGCTATTATCTTGCCAAACAGCTTGGTAAGTTGTGCTCTGCCTTACACTTGCAGTCTTTTAATCTTCAGTCAAACCCATAGGAACAGACACATTTGAAACCTTTGCTATTACTCAAAATGAAGACTGATTATAGAATTAGAATTACCAATAAATCTGATGGTGTCCAGCTTTTGGGGTAATCTTTTGGTCAGGTAGTGTGGTTTTAATCCTATTACTACCCTCACTGATGATGAGGTGTTGGGTAAATAATACAACACCAACATACTTCATCTTCTTCTTTCATAAAATGAGTGTAAGGTAATCTCCCATATATTTTGTGCTGTTCTTTGAGGTCCTCTGATGAAAGGTGCTAAAATAAGCATTATGCATTATTCATATAATAATTCTCTCTGGCATATTGCTTTCAGTAAACTTCATTTAAGAGCACTGGGAAATTAACATCAAAGAAGAAATGCAGAGTTACACAGAATGAATACAGTCAGCAGTGGAACAGGCCAGGTCTGATACAGCTCTGAGAAGCAATTACAAACTGAGAGGAGAAAGTCTGTAATCTTCCTGAGACCAAGAAAAATAAATAAGTAAGTAAATAAAAGGTCCCATAAAACTTTCTAACTTTTCTACAGTTGGTACGGCAGTCTATCAAGAATCAGTAGAGAATTAGACCCTAATCATGGATTTCTGTTAGAGAGAAAATTTAATTAAGAAAGTGATTCTCCAGGAGAAACTCATAAATGGTTAAGATCCTCTGGGTTTCTTGGGTTTTTGTGTTTTGTTGTTGTTGCTATTATTTGTTTGTTTGTTTGTTTGTTTTTAATAAGGAACTCATTCATTGGGAGTTTTGAGGTTCTGATATTTCCTTCAGTCAGGGGAGATTTAGATTGGATATCAGGAAACAGGTCATTACAATAAGGGAAGTGATATATCAGCATAGGTTGACCAGAAATGTGGTGGCTACTCCATCCCTGGAGACTTTCAAGATCAGGCTGAACAGGGCACTGAGCACCTGATGGAGCTGTGGCTGTCTCTGTTCATTGCAGAGGGGTTGAACTAGATGGCCTTTTAATGATCCCTTCCAAATCAAACAATTATATGATTCTACAATTCTATGAAATATCCTAAGTATGGCACTCAAACACTGACTACTACTAAGCCTTTTGTCACTTCTGAGGTTCTGGCTCAAGCTACCAGCCCAAACATTTTTAAATAACTCTTTCTTCTTCATTCCCTAGGACATTTCTTGAGGAGGACTTATTTAATGATCATCTACAAATTAAAGTTATGTACATATGTAGCAATATTTGTTTCCTTTTACTCATTTCTCACTTTCTTTTTGAAAGACTGTTTTCAAATATTCATATAAAATGAAATATGCTGCAGCAATTTACTTTGAACTTTGAGGGTAAAAGGAAGATTTCACCTAGAAGCAGCAAGATCTTCCTAAAAAACCTTATAGCATATTTTTCTAAAATGAACCTTGAAGCTTAAACTTTCAATTTGGTAAGCAAAGGCAGTACATGTGAACTAAGGGAAACAATTCATTTTAATTTTGTCAGCAAAATTGTTACAGTAAAGGCCTAAGCAACACTTCATCTACCTGTCACTTGTCTTGAAAGGGCAGATTACTTTTTCCTCAATCTTGGCACATCCAATTAAGGTAGACTTACAAGCCAGGCAGGTGTAAAGTGCAAGCCAGCACTTGTTCACATTAGCAATTATCAATGGAAAAAATACATAAGTGCCGAGGCTTGGCACAACAGTTGCCCTGGCAACTGTTAGCACTCAGAGTCTCAGCAGAAACTAACATGACAGTTTGACATTTTTTCCCATAAAAAGATGATTGCATTCTCCCTTTCTCTCTGTTTTTCCCTTCTCTTCTTTTCGTGCTGTTTTTCCAGAGCTCTCAGCTATGACCCTGCCTTGTTTAACTCTAGCTGCTCACCTACAAGGTGCAAGGCTCTGGATTGAGCTCCTCTGTTTTGCCAGCCACTAGCACATCCTCTATGGAAACCAAGTGTTTACTGCTTATCTGGCCACATGTGAAAAGGAGAAGGGAAATGTGGAGAAGCTGCATTTCTGTTACTGATTTAAGGCAATCAGAGATCTGCTTGTTGAGACAAGTTCATAGGTGTTATCTTTGTTTCATGCTGATAGTCTGAAATTGAGTACTGCACACAAGTCATTTACTGCAGCTTGCCTTGAAATACCTCTCTCTCTTGCTTCTTCTTGAATCCATTGACTCCTCCCGAAAAACTTGTATTCTAGACCAGTCCTTGTTCACCCCACTCTTGAAGACAGAAGAAACTGAAGAAAGCTCAGTATAATTTTGTGCTGTGCACTGTTTGTGCACTCAGTTGTTTGAACTTGTTGACCGAATTAGCTGCCAGTTCTATTATTTCTAATTGGTATTTTTAAATCAATTAAGAATTTTAAGAGTGATACATTCACATTAACATTTTGTTGATTAGTGACAGTTTCAGTCAAAGTCTACCTGATTTTCCCTTTTCTGTTTCCCAGGAGTCATTTCCTTTTGGCATTCCTTTTATATGCAGTCTTTTGACATTCATTGTTTTCATGCAGTCTTATATACTCTTTAATTTTGTTAATATCTTTCAATTTTAGAAAGTTAAAATCTTAAAGTTCTGTATCTCATTTCGTTTTATGTGCTTTACTTTCTTCCTTCTTTTCTCTCTTAATGTATGTCATTCCTGTCCTTTAGTTCATTGAGTTCTTCTTTCATACAGCTCTAAATGAACGAAGAAAAAGGAAGGCTAGGGGAAAATTATCATATTTTCTGGGCAGAGGAAAAAAGCATTTGGGAAGCTGGGTATACAAGAGAAGTTTTCATAGTGAAACTGAGCTGATGCTCTGATCCTTACTCATAAATTCCAGATAAGCTGAACAAAAAGACATGCAGAAAATCAAAGTAAACAAATCATGGTGTTTAGAAAAGAATTCTGAATTTGCTTATTATTGCATATGCTGCACCCTCAGACCTCACAGCCTTCAAAAGAGTAGGCTTTAGCTATGATATAACATTGACCTGAAAATTCAAGATGCAGAGCCAAATATTACTGCCTATATTCCTGTGATCTGTTCCTATAGGCAAACAGAATCCATGGTGTAACTTTATTTCTGTCAGCAGGATGAAGGTATAATAAATAAAAGTAATAAACATTTTACAACATTAAACAAACTTCTACTGCTAGTCAGCATGACAGTTTTGACTAGCATTACATTTACTAGAATGTTTCTAATCATGAACAAGAAACGAAGTCATACTTCCTCCGGTACAGTTGCATCAATTGGATGAGTGAACCAATAAACATTATTACTACTTTCAGATTTTGGGACTAACAGAAACTTTTTTTTTTTTCCCCCCACTATTCTGTGCAATCTCTTCTATGACAACATAATTTAATTTAAAAATCATGATGCTATAAGTACTTGAGAAGCAGTTACAGCTATTCAGTCAGAGAAAGGTCGTGTTAACATAAATATTGAAAAGGATGATAATTAGGCAAGGAAAACAGCAAAACACATTAAGAAGAAATGAGGCAATTTTTAAATGTTAACATCTCAATTCAGAAATGTTTACACTACATTTAATGTATCCATTTTCAATGAACATTCCAATAAAAATAAAATACTGAGCAAAATTACGGAAGACAATTACAGTAAAAATGACATTGTATACTTTTTACCATTCTGAGAGTAAATGAATTGTCTAAACCTTATTAAACACAACAGAATTCAAATAGTCCAAGCATGACTTTCTGCAGAATTTAGCAAAGTACTCTCTTATCAGGAGTAAGCGTTTTATCTTCTGGTGATGGCTTGAAAACTGAAATTCTGAATGTTTGAAATGGTTGCAAAATATTTAGTCATGTCTGTAAATTATCCAGCTTGTATCAATGCACATTGATAAACGTACAGATGTCACTGCAATGCTAGAGATTCCATGGCCTGAAATACACTGTGAAATGTACTCTCATAGTGTTGCTTTCTACACAATTCAGGTTTAATATCAAGAAACATATATTTAATGAGACTTCTAAAAATCCCCAACACGATGTGTATTGCTGCTTCAGGGTGACTTCCAATTTACATCATATGTGTTTCAAATTCAGTTTGGGGGATGGTTTTGATATAATCAAAATGTTATATAAACCCTTAAAACCTTCATCAAAACATTCCTTGAGTTTACTTATGTACAGCTGACTTCTATTCCCCTCTCTCTTACAGCTGTTGCCAGCTGAACATATTCATATTAAACTTTTTAAAATAAAAAGCTTAACTTCCTACCCAGGACAACGTGAATCACTTTCATTTGTGCAAACTACCTATACACTACTATCCAACTTAGGTTGTCACAATAATGCAGTATCATGGCAGTCATCAAATCATGGTTGTACAACCCAATTAAAGAAGGTTGAGAAAAAGTGAAGGGTAGAAGTGCAGAGCAACAAAATAATGAGCTTTCAACTTATTGAATTATTGTTTTATTATTTGTTTGCTAGAATATAGCCACACAGTTTAACCTATGCACTGACCATGTCAAAATAAATATCCTGATTTTGTTTATTTTCACAGAAGTCCCAAAATGAAGTGGTTATTGGTCACATAGCATTCGATTGAAACATTGAGATTGGGTGTGTTTAACTAAGAATTGTTTCTTTAATTGCACCCTATTTCAAAATGCAAATGAATGTACTGAAGATAATTTACTTTAAAAGTTCTGTCATGTGAGACCATCCTTATTTTCAGAGACTCAAGATGTTGAAATTTAAATGGGAAAAACAGAAGAGATTTCAGGGATAGTGGAGCTTTAAGTGTGTATAAGATATCTTGACAAAAATGAGTGACTGTGGCTTTCATTCCCAGGGGACAGGCTGTCCTGTCCTCATCCACCACATCTGACAGTAGCATAATGCCAGAAGACATTAGACTGGGCATTGCAAAAAAAACCATGAGAAAGTTGTTTACCGGTGTTGTAAGCAGCACTGACATGATTTTAGAAAGGAAAGTCCTGGATATCAGGAAGTCAGGCTACTTCTAACACTTCTTACCACTTTTTTCCCCCTTACTTCAGAATTACAATCAAAAAAGGGACAAACAAAAGGAGCACAAAAATGCATGCAACCTTTGTGAAGTGACAGCAACAGCAGCAGCGATAAAAGCCATAGCTATGGTTCATTTTTTCTGTTCTTTGGTATAAAAGCATTTACCCAGGATCTGTCATTGTTGAGTAAGATTTTGGAATATGTAAAGGGTCAAGTGCTATGATTTCTGTATGTAGCTTATTAAATTACAAACAAAAACAAATCTGGGGATTTGATCAAACTACGTTTCACAGCGTAGTACTTTCCTACAGAAAGCTGGATAAAGCATACTTACAGAATGATTGAATCACAGAATTGTTTGAGCTGGAAGGGACCCTTAAAGGTCACCTAGTCCAATTCTTCTGCAATGAACAGAGACATCTACAGCTCAGTCATGTACTCAGAGCCCCATAGGGCCTGACCTTGAATATCACCAAGGATGGGCATTCACCACCTCGCTGGGTAAACTGTTCAACTTCTAATAAAGAAAATCAATCCCAGTTTTTCTCACCATTGCTAATACTGGGGAGTAGGATGTCAGAAAATGATAAAATGGTTGATGCCTCTAGAGGTCATCCCATCCAACCACTTTTATCCAACAGTGGCTCTTAGAGAACAGAAGGGAAGTGAATTGAAGAGAGAAGGAAAGGGAGAACGAAACAGAAGGATAGGGGGGAATGAAAGGGGGAGGGAAACGAAAAAGTAAATAATTCCTTGATATCATGAAGAAAGAATGCAAAAAAAATATTCTTTACAGTATGTTGGGTCTTTCTTTAAACCTGAAAGGAATACTGCATCCTACTAAACCAGTCCTGAGTTTTGCTTTTTGATTAGAGAGTTCTACCAGCAGTTTCACTCAGAATTTTCTGATGCGATATAAGCCTTTGCTTCTTACTCTGTCCCCTTAAGGAAGAAAAAGAAAATAGTTGCATTCCTTTTGTCTTTGAAAATCTCTTCTGCATGTTTGGAAATGATTATCCTGTTGGTCTTTCAGAGTTCTTGTCTCTAGACTAAACAGTCTCAACTCTTCCAGAGATTATACTGATTTCACAATGTCTACTTGCCTTTTTTTTGAATTTGAGCCAATTCAATAGATTCATAATGATACCAGGTCAACTCAACAAAGTCTTTGAAATATAAATATGCCTTATGTACTATTTGTTGATTCATTCACAGGAAATTCCTGTTGACTAACACTATAAAATATAACAAGAAACAAGTTGTATGAGCTTACAACAGTAGTAATTGTTGATGGTTTAACATATCTTACATGTGAGTCATAAGTATTTGTTTTACTTAGAAGAGGTCAGTCCTTTGTTTACTATAATTTCTTAACCTAAAACATTTGCTGACTGATATGCATGTGATTTTCAAACAAGTAAACAATCTTCCTTGTTTGTGTTCCTTGTATTTGTGGGATCTTGTCAATGGAATATAGCTCCCTCTTGAGATCTGGGGCTGGAGTGATGATAAGGACTGTTAAAACCTTAACTTTTATGCTTATTTTCAAATCAGGATTTGGTGTTTATGCCAACCATCTAATATGAGGAGGCAGCCTTTTTCCAAGGAGATTGACTATGCACACAACTGCTTAAATCTGTGAAAATGAATCAACTTAGCTGCCGATGACTGCAGAAATGCCCTGGATGCCATTTGCTGTTACCTTTTCAAGTAGAAGCTTGAAATTAGGAGAATTATAGCAAAATTGTCATTGAAGAGATATCAACTGCCTGGAATTTGCAACGCAAACCTATTCTTATCCCTTATGCAAGAGAAAGATAAGTAAAAACATAATGAAATTAACAGCGAATAGAGTTTTTTCTTCCCTGTTGCAGCTTCATTGTATTTATTGTTGATATTTATATATGTATATATTTAAAAGCTTAAATGATTTGTTAGCTGTGCATCAAGCTAACCCATATAAATGCCAATTTTATTGCTCCTGTTATGGTTTTTGATATTATTTATTATTACTCTCCTAACACCTAGAAAGTAGTATGAAACTTTAGGTTCCCTCTGTGCATCTCTGTTCAAGGAAGTGAGACAAAGGTGACTGTTGCTCTAGTGGGCCTACAGCATAGGATTTTGTAAGGAGAGAGTGGTTAAACAGATATCAAGAGGGACAGATAGGGTGACATGGTGATTCAAAAGTCAATATGTTTACTTGAAGAAGCAGAGATAGGTGCGTCACTGCAGAGTGCTGTACAGGGGTAGCTTTGTCTGCTTCTTTGTGCTTTGTGTCACACCTGTTTGTTGCTTTATGGATTCAGATAAAGCTCCATCCTGTGAAAGGCTCATTGTGGGCTTGTCTTGATATCTACACAGAGCCAGTGGTGGAAGGAAAGCGAATTACTTCCAATAGAGACAAGCTCTGGATTTACCCAGCATCTGAAGGGGGTGACTTTTGCACAGTCAGAAAAAAAACATTGATATAAATAACTTAGATTAAACTTACCAGCATCTGTCTTGTGCTGTGAAAATCTATTGCTTAGATTATGAAAAAAAAATAGTTATCTATCTATCTATCTATCTATCTATAAAAAGAAAAGAAAAAAATAATGAAAAAAAGAACAAAGCCTATCTTGTTAACAAATGCAACCTGGAAGGTCAAAAACTATAATGGAAACACCCTGTAGAAAATCCTTGTCATCTGCTCCATGTTTTTTCACACGGTAGAATATCTATTTTGAATTCCTTTTCTCAATTTGCCATGACATAAGAGGAGATGATTTATCAACTGTCACTGACCTGTCTGAGTTTTTGTAGGTCAAACCTAGAATTCTGGTTTCCAATAAGTTTCAGAGAAATGGGCATCCTTGTTTCATAGTTTCTTGTGTAAAGTCCAGTTCTATGGCAGATCCATTCACTGGCAGTTGACATTTTATCCAAAGGGATTCTGTCTATACCAGAGTACATTTCCATATGATTTATTTTCTAAACAAGCTATCCCAGGACCTGAGATAAGCTGAAGAAATTTTGGGAGTAGCTGATGGACAGAAAAGTATGTCTGTGGTAAGGTTATGTTCTCAATGGATGGGCTCTTAGCTGCACAGTGTAATCCATTTCTTCATCAGAGAGGATTCTATTTCAAGAAAACAGCAAAACATTTACTATGGTGCTGTTTAATTATAGTCATTGTATGCTAAGTTTTAGGATCCATTATTACAGTAATCTGTTCAGTGAGAGAGAAGGCAATCCAAAACAGCACACCAATGAGGTTGAAATCAGGAGTGAATAAACTTAAAAACTGTGGCACTGGAGGCCAATCTTGGCAAAATAGCATATACTGTGGATAGAATCAATTCTGTTTATTGATGTTCTCTCTCTTTTTCTTTTTTTTTTTTAACCCCTGCAGGAAACATTTGGTCAACGTTTGGTGCTACAGAGGATTTTGGGATGTTCTTTCCTACTGACCATGCTTCCTCGAGAAGTCAAATGTACAGAGGTTGCCAAGACACGCATCTTATTTTCATATGGATGCTTGGCATGTTGAAGTACTTACCTCTATGGAGCTGAGAGAGATAAAGCAGTAGAGAATCACAGAATATCAGAATCACAAAATGGTCGAGATTGGAAGGGATCCTTGAATCCATCTGGCCCAATCCCTGCTCCAGCAGGAACACTCTGAACAGGGTGCTTAGCACCATGTCCAGATGGCTTTTGGAGATCTCCTCAGAGACTCCACAACCTCTCTGGGTAATCCGTTCCAGTGCTTCCTGGTGTTTATAAAGAAATAATTTGATTTTGCTTAAATCAAAAGAACCCATGTTACTTTGAAAACTGTACATGAAATTAACCTACACATGCAGATACCAAGATTCATTTTTTCATATGTAGCATTTACATGTAGATAGGATATCTAAGACCACATATATATTGGAGATAAAGGAAACACATTTTAGGAGATGGCATTCATCTCCTTCTAAAGCAGAGTCCAAACTGTACCAGCAGAATCACATCCTGAATATTTCAGTGCTCAATTTGGTTGCTACAAGTCTGCTTGTGTCTATCCCATCTGACCACAAATAGCCACTCTAGAAGAATACAGACCTCCCATTACACCCTGTAATGGGCAGACAGTTTCAAAATCAGAAGAAGTACTTATACCCGCACTTAGAGAACTAAACCATGTATCATCTATGCTATTAACTGCCTCTTCATTGACTGAAATAACTTAAATATCTATAGTATAAGTAGACTCTTATCTGCAGAAATCTAATAGATACTTGAAACTAGTAGGCTGAATCTCAATGATTCTTCAAGAGACAAGAAGAAACTGCTGTAGTTTATTATTGGAAAAAAACCTTTACTTGAGAAAAGGAGGCAGGTATTTACAGAGTGAACAGCTGAACAACTATTGAAACTTAGTGATAAAACAGAAATTAAAAATATGCCAGTGAAATGCAAAAGTAGATAGATAATTGTGATACCAGTGAATGACATCACAGCATAGTTGTTAATGCTTTAATCTTAGTGTCTTGTTATACTTAAAATTAAGCCTCAGCTGCTAGGACAAGAGACAAAATATTATCCAAATGAAGATCATAATACTGGATGCTATCTAGAGTAAAAATTACTTGGAATGAGCTTGCTGTGACCATGACAATAACTGACTTTGCATCAGAAGATAGTAGAATAGCTCCTTGGGAAGAAGAGAGGATTCAACTCCCTGAACTCTCAAACCATCCAAAGCTTTGCTCTCATCTGAATGTCTAAGTTTATCTAGAAAGGCACCTTTTCAGAAAACATGCATATCCCATGATTTTTATCCCCTCACCACACAGCTGAATTACCCTCAACTACAGAGAAATTGTGGCTAACATACCCTGAGAACCTGATATTTTTTGTGTGGCAACATTACCACACATTGGTATCTTGGATGTAGTTTTCTGGCTTTGCTTAGTACGTATAACTTAAGGCTGGATCCTCTTTTCAAAGAATATTGAGCATGAGAGTATCTTTAAAGATTTACGTGTCTATTCCTCTGTACTTCACTTCTTTGTTCTTTAACCACAGATAATCTGTCAGATATGAATGTCTGCACCTTTAAATGTTTTTGTAATGGATAAAGATATTTTTAACTGTTTAATGACTAAGGTAAAAGAGGCTACCTTGACAAACTAGACAACCAGTGTCACAAATGAATATGAAATCAAATTTAAAAATAGAATGTTTTTTAATCTGTTATTTGGTTTTATGGCTCCAGTATGAGACAGAGTTCTGCCATAATTTATTCACATCATCTTGGGTTTTTTTTCTTTTCTTCTTTGTGCAGTCTGTTCTTCTTCCTCCAAAATTCCAGCAATTTGTTTGTTTTTTTTTAATTTACAGTGTGTTTAAACTACACTACACATCTAATCCACTAGAACTGCTGTCATTATTACTGTATTTTTCCCCCTTAATTCTGGGTCATCTGCTATTTCTAAGCACCTGAAGGGAACTGGAAGGGAAGGAATATTGCATATTCTGAGGACATGCTCATAGTGTATTTAGAGATGTATGTTATCCTGTAACTGTAATGGAGGAGTTCCACTACTAGTTTTCATTAGCACTCCATATCCATAGTGAGCCTTACAGATCTTTGCCAAAGGGCTTTCCTATTTTCTCCTTCCCTTAGAATTACAGTCTAATTCATCTGGGACCTGGTACTGTGTCAGTTTTTTAATTGTTTTAATTAACTTGTCATCTGTACTTGGACAATGTGAAATCTTTTTAACATGTTCATGTTACTCCAGAAAAATCTGCTGTTCTCTTAAATGTGTTACCATAATTGCTCTCTGTTTCATGAACACTGATAAATAGTATAGCACATCAGTGACATCAAGCTAAATTTTTACTGTGCCCTTCGGTGGTGAATAGGGCAGAACCAGATTTTTCAGTCTGTGGCTGATAAATGTATAACCTCATAGAGATGCCATTCTTCCAGTTCCCATCTGGAAATACTAAGAAGACACATATTTTTCCAGTGTGTATATATAAATATAAATACAGACCCATGCACACACAAGGGCTGTTCAATATTAATGCCTCCTATTTTATTAAGTCGACCCATGAAATCTGAGGTGGATGTTTATAGTATGACAGTGGAGGTTGAATGTTCACACCAAAATCTCATTACATTTTGTTGAAATGTGTCAGGTGGCAGAAGAGCAGAAGCCTGACAAAATGGCATCTGGCATGGAAATGCAGATGATGCAAAGGTGTGGAACTGAATTCTTCCATGAGAAAAATAATAAATAAATAAACCACTGACATTCATCAATACTAGCTGAAGATTTAGGGCGACCAAAGAGTGGATGTGATCACAGTGAGGTGGTGGGTGGTGCGTTTCAGCAGTGGTGACATTGGGGCACATCTCCTAGTGCAGATTTTTATGACAATTCTACAAATATGATACTAAATTCAAACATTGTTTGACCATCTCATGATTCCCCTATGACGCAAAATCTGTGAAAGTATTCAACCTCTAAGAATGGTAAATTTTCTCTATCTGCCAATCAGTGGTGGAAATTTGAAGCACACTGTCACAAAATACCATCAGTTATGTATTTTTTGGAATTGTATTTCTGGGAATTATTTAAACAAAAAGAGTATTAGTCTGTGTATGGCTAGAAAAGTATAGAGAATAAAAAGAAAAAGAAAAAGAAAAAGAAAAAGAAAAAGAAAAAGAAAAAGAAAAAGAAAGGAAAATATTGCAGCTTTCTCGTACTCATCTTTAAGTTACTCTTACTCCCTACAGGATTATGGCTTGGTGAGGTCTGTGGTTTAACTCACATATTCTTCATTTCAGTTAAAAAAGTAGCATGTGTATTGAAGATTTCCAGCTCCAAAATGTTCCTCTTGTGTGTGAAATGTTGTAGTTTAATGTGTGCTCTGATTTGTGATGCGCCACGCAACATGATCTCTCACAGCTGGGGGCAATTTGAATATCTAGAAAAGTCAATTGGTATCGTTATCATTTTTCTTTTGTCTTCTTCAGTTTCTAATGTCTACTTCCATCAGTTCAAATAAATGGGCATTTAATAGACATGTCTTTAGTTAGCCTGAGAAGGTGCATGACCCTACTGAAAGAGAAATTCTCTGTTGGTGGTCTGCCATGTTGCAAAATGCAATTAGCTGAACAGCTCTGCTGTGTGAAATCAGCATATCCCCAACCACAGAGGCATGTCAACTGCTGAGCAGTGGAGAAATTGTGTCTCTTCCCAGGGGACAGCCAAGGTGGAAAAGCAATAGAAAGATGAGGATGTCATGCCAACAAGGAAAAGAAAAATAATAATTTGAATTTTCCTGACTATAAAAGATAAAAACTTTACTGATGGTAATGAGAAATAGCATTTTGCGTAAAGCAATGCACACAGCTACAATAAAGTAGCTTGACACTTCTTTCTGCCTCCTCTTCGAACTCTTTGTAGTAGTAGGCAGGTGCTCTTCGTAAATGAAGTTTGCAGGTCTATTTAGCTACCAGCTACAAGCCATATACTTGCTTACATTTTAGTGAATCCACACTCTTACTCTATAATTTGTAATTCTCCAAAACATTACGCATTTGTGCCTACTGGACATCAATAATTATACTTTCCAGCTTTCAATGTATTATTTATTTAAAAGAGAAGCAGGAATTAAAGTTAGTATAACCTAAGAGATATTTGCCGGTGCCAAAAATGAAAAAAAAGAAAAAAAAAGAAATAAAAGAAATAAAAAGGGAAACAATATTATTAGTTCCTTGAGAAATTTGTTGGAATTTCTTTTTGTTAGAACTTTTCAATCTAGAAATTTCACATAATACTTTATAAGATACTTTCGGTAATGAGTCAGTGAATAGCAAGAATTTATTTCCCTATTCAGAATTAATTAGTAAAGAAAAAGATACCATTTTCCTAGTAAATCAATAGATTCATAGAACATTTTCTTCTTGGTAGTTATAAAAGGAGTGTGATGTAATTCAATGCTAATTCTTAAAAAAGTAATACTAAAACCCAACTCTATTGTAATCACTTGTAATAATGGTGCATATACAATAGAATACTGGGTGCTGGAAGTCACTCCCAGACTCTCTATTGGAAAGCAATTGCTGTCTAAGTAATGCAGACTTGCTTTTGCATTTTAGAGAATGTTTTAAGAAATCTACAGAAGAGTTAAACAGACTTGGTAACATCTATTGGTGGTAATGGCAAATTCAAAACAGGTAATCTTATGCTCTCCATGGTTCATGTAATGGAAAGAGAAGATGAGGCAAAGATAAATAGTCAAGCAGTATGTATTTGAAGAACTGGATGCTCTAAGATCATTTGCTGGTGGTCTAGGCAGGTGAGGTGTATGACAGGGATGATGCAAGCAGAGAAGTCAGGGTAGGGAAAGCACCAAATGAGGATAGTTCGAAGTAGAAAAAAAGAGAACAGAATCAGATTCAGTAAACAGACTTCAAAGTTAAGTACAGAGGAAGAGAGGATTTGAAATGAGAGATGTGTTTGCTTGGAAAACCTGCCGCCATAGTGCTGAGAGGTATAAAAGGACACAAGGGAGAGAATAAAATTTCTCCCGTCAGAATTGGAATCTCAAAACAATAACTTGAATCACTCATGTTCAGCAGACAATTAGAAGATGGGAGTAAAGATGGATTAAAATTATTTACAAGCCATATCATCTGAAAAACAAGATTACAAAACTGAGCATGAGGAAAAAGGAAACAATTGTACCTAGAGGAAAGAAAAATATTAAATATCAGAAAACACAGCAATTATTAGTAGAAGCAAGTTGAGCTATTTGTACTACGCTATTTTTCCCCTTTTGAAATACACTGTATGCAGTGAGAATGGTTCTCACGCTAAAAAATATCCCTGGGCAAAGTAACTTAGAGCCTAGTCTAAATTAACTATCAAAACCCAAAGAAGGGACAGAGACCATGCAGGCAGGTCAAGAAGATGCTGCAATCAGTATGCAGCTGTGCTATGAAGGCTGGCACGCTGTTAGGAGGTGAAGGGAAGACGAAGGAGATTTCTATTTGATGTGAACGTAAAAGGGAAGTGCAAAGCAAGAAGTCGGCAATTTGGATTTGTGTTTTTGGAAGACTAAATGTTTTCAGAAACCTCTTGAATTCTGGCGTGGGAATACTGACAATAAAAAAAAAATAAATAAATCAGATATCCAGTGGGTAAAAATATTTCATTAAATTAAACAAAAAGACAATGGTATATTTTTATTTCATCTTGTTTTCTAAGCTTTTTTTTTTTTAAGTAGAACGTAAAATTGAGGATGCGAAAGAAAACAAGCAAGCAAGCAGCAACAAAAAACAACAAAACACACACGTAGTGGAAAAATCTAAGCACTTCTCTGCAATCAAAATGAAACCTTACCCACTTGCCAGTGCACCTCGCCCTCTGTGCGCTGCCCTCACCCCCTGCCCCTAACCTCCCAAGGCTTATTTCAGAGTAAAACATGAAAGGCAATGGGATTTCCTCTCCAATAGCCCGAGGCAGCTCCCTGCTCACTTGTCCATTTCTCCAACCCCACTCAGAGGCAGCCAGTTCTCTTTGTTAATGCCATCAGGAATCCACATAGGTAATCAAAGCTTTTCAGCTCTGCTGCTGTTCCCACATGTCTTTGAGCCTTATTCTTGAATAGCTTCGAGTTTCTCTTTACCTTCCCGTGAAACTGATGGTTCATAGATTACAAGAAAAATGCTTGTGGAAGGTGGTCTGCTGCTGCTACATGTCGTACTAGTATAGCAGTCACAGCATATGCATCTTCTGACACACGTATGTATACGCTGTATGGATCGTGCACCATCACAAAATGATAGAAGCACCAATTAAATAACAATGAAGAAGGAATATCACTAAAGATTCCTCTTTGCAGGTGGGTGGCCATTAGGTATTATTATTTATCAGCGTTGCATAATTAACATAAATCTTCTGGATGTCGAATGTATCTTCCACATTAGAAAAGAATGTTATAATTGGATGTGGAATAATATGAACAGCAACCAAGGAACCAAGATTATTTAATTGTCTACCCTACCTAAATCTTCAACAATTACATTATTCAATTACATTAGAAACTCATGTATTGTATCCAGTAGTTATTACAAGTTAAAAAGATATAGACAGAAATAGTCTCTGAAGTGGAACTTGCTTATATAACTGACCAGACGGAAGATTTAGGAATTATTGCAAATAAATCTCTGAAGCATCAGCTCGATGAAAATTTCAGGGAAAAAGGCAAGCAGGCTGCAGGTTGTAGCTAGGAACCACAGCAGAAATCACAGAGGATAGTGGTTCTGCCACAATAGTAATTCAACACCAGTTTCCTGATAAACCTCAGCTTTATCCCTAATCAGTTGCCTCACAAACACCAAATGATGAGAAGCATTTCTAAAAAGAGATGGTGTGGAGCAGGTACAATTTCAGTCAAAATATTATGTTACAGAGAATCCAGATTACAGTAAATTATGCGCAAGCTCTCTCTTGAGGTTGCAATTTATCATAGAATCGTGGAATCTTTTGAGTTTGAATGGACCTTTAAAGGCCATCTAGTTCAACTCCTCTGCAATGAACAGAGGCACACACAGCTCAGAACCCCATCCAGATTGAGTTTGAGTGTCTCCAGGGATGAGCATCCATATCTATGGGCAACATGTTCCAGTGCCTCACCACCCTTACTGTAAAAACCTGTTTCCTTATATCCAATCTAAATCTTCCCACTTATAGTTTGCAACAGTTTGTCTTATTACAACAGATGCCAGCAATGTAAGGTAAGATAGAGGTTATCCTCTGAAAAGAGAAATACATATACATATATTTTCATCCAGGTAACACAAGCTCTACTGTTTCATTATGCACTTCCTTCCTCATACACTATAGAAAGTGAGCCACAGCCCTGCAGGACTGAAATGGCTCAGCCTGCACGATGGCACAACAGAGATGAATGCATTCATAAATGGTCAGATATAGTTCTTCCAGCCCGTGGAGCTACTGTTTGCAGGGATGGCACTTGTTAGGAAGATAATTATGAAATGCTACTTCAAACACTGAAAATATTTCATGATCAGAAGTGGGTAATGTATATTGGATGTAGACTGCTCTCTCTTACCTGCTGTAGTGCAGTGGAAATGATAGTTTTAATAGTTTGATCCATAGATCCTAAAGCAATTTATAAATATTAATGAAGCCATGGCATACCCTAACAGATTTGTACTTCAATAGCACTAAAAATGGGACATGCACAACCCAAATATTGCCCTTACTACCGTGTTTTCCTACATGATTAAAAGAGAACAAAGAATAAAATTCACAACAACGATTATTGACATAGTGTAATATCTTACCAGTTTAATGCACAGGACTTCTTTTAACCTTTGTGCTTCAATTTTAGGAACAAAATTCAGACCAGTTTAAGCCTATATCTAGCTTTAAGCATGTCCCATTGTTTGATTATTCCTCCCAGATAATGTCAGACTTTGAATAGACTAAAAAGAGAAAAAAAGAAAGAAAGAAAAAAGAAAATGCTCATTTTCTTTATATCTTTCCATTTCATTTACATACTGTCATTTCACCCTATGATGATGCAGCAAAAAAATGAAGGTTTGCTTGACTAGTTTGCACTGCATCTCTCCACACTGCTCTGTGCCTTCCTCCTGATTTACAGTATCCCTGCTTATCCCACTGCATCAATCACTGCTCCTCTCATTGCAGAAGTAAGGAGGAACATGTAAGTGTACGCAGGGGAGGAGGGGAACCCAGCACTCAAGGTGCCACGTAAAGAATAGCAAGTGTTAAATTTCCGTCTGCAGAGACAGGGAGATAAAATCTGGTGTGTGAGGCATCTTAGCTGAGAATGACTGTTCTAACTTCATTAAACAGCGATTACTGGATTCAGGAGGGAAATGATGCCTCCTTTAAGGGAACATATAATCACTAACACAGCTTTTTCCCTGAAGGCAAATCAGTATGACAAATAGCTTGTGAGATAAGCATGGTATTTCTATGGTAATTCTATGTTGTCCTCGACAGTCCAAAGGCAAATGTAGGTAAATATAAGGTACATGAATCAGAATCCTGAAATTTCATCATGTTATCTACTATAACCAGAATATGCAGAATATTCCCAAAATACAGACAGTTCCATCTTCTATGTTTTTGCACATTAACAGTTCTCATCTCCTTGTTGAAAATCAGACTCAGTGTTGTTTCTTGAGCAGTGCTTTACATTTTATTACAATTTCCTTCTACCACTCTGGTATCATCATTTCCAGCTAAAGGTGTTTTATGTTCAAATATAAATGTTCAGTTTCTGTTCTCTGCCAATCTTATTTTTTCCCCATAACAGTAAACATCTGTTTTATTTTCGTGTTCCTTTTTAAAAAGAAGACTATTCGTGGAGTCGGACCAGTGCTGATATCCTTTCTCATTAGAAATGTAGTGGAAATGCGACCGTGGCTCAGAACTTTGGAGTTCAGATTGCTCTATCATGATAGGAGAAGTCAGAAGTCCATGCATAAACATACCAGAACTTCAGGTGTGTTTTGTTTTCCCAGTGTTGTTCTGGCCTTTCAAGACTTAACTCTGCAATAAATAAAAGAAGCCCAAAGAATTCTTAATAAAGGCTTTCCACCAAAAGAAATCTACAAGGAAAATAAAATCAGCAAGGGAAACAATCTTTTTCTACACTTCTTGTTTTTCCCATTCCTTAGTTAATTCGAAATTGAATTTTTCAGCACTTTTCATAGAAGTTAAAAGATTTTTTAAAAAGAAAATTGGAAATCTCTAAGTTTTCCTTCTCTTCCCTTTCTTTCAAGTCCTTATGCAGATACATATGATATCTCAGACATGGAAGGAGCCAGGTCAATTAACAAAATGAAATAAACATAATATACCAAATGAATGTTAAAATTCTAAGACAAATGTAATGATGATAAGTTTTTTTTACTTTCTATCTGAATAAAATTTTGTCATTTATTTGTGATCACTGCTTGTCTTTAATATGATACCAGAAAGACAGAAACAACACTTAGGCTCTGGGCCAATGTTGTGTCCTGACATCTCACCTTTTTATCATGTTTAGATAATTACCTATGAGAATTTTGTTCATCTGTGAGAAGGAATTTCCATAGAGGCCACTAATACTAAGCAATGGGGACTTAATACTTTTTTTGGTAATAACACTTTGAGTTCTGACTGACAGCTCAGTGTAGAAAAGTGAGTTATTTCTTACCATAAGTTCAACATTTCTGAGCTCAGGTGGTGAGATCGTAACACTAAATGAGACTTAACAGGCTGTTTTTACTAAGGCAGAACACTGGCTTAACCTGAATTTTTGGATCAAATTTGTATTGCTGAAATCTAAGGACCCTGGAACCGAGCAGATATGACTGGCTTGTGCCTGCAGTACTTATGAGTATTCACCTCCACAGTAGATTTTTCTTGGCTAGAATGAATTGAAACAGTGCAAAAGGCCTGGGAGAAAGCTAACATTTTTTCACTGGGCAAAGCAAGGGTCCAGTGCCCACATTTGTTCTGCATAGACGTTCAGAAATAGATAAATGGTACCTTCCAAGAGGTACATTACACTGATTTCACTAATGAACAAGAAGATAAAACAATAACTTCTCCTTTCACGTTGCATTTGGCAATATTATAGGCCCCAAAATGATCTGGTCAAAGCATTGCCAGACAAGGAACAGGAAAGAAAAGTTGACTCAGTAACAGAGAATGTGTGATTTACATGCAGTCTTATCCAATATTAACAAAAATGAGAGCTCAACAGCTTGAAAGTTGGAGAAAAATAAATAAATACATAAATAAAACCCACAATAAAATATAAAAAGAAACAGTTGGCATGTGTCAATGAAGAACACAAGAGTGAGCAATTAGGGCAAATTTTGTGTTAGATGAGAGCCTGTGATTGGACAAAAAAAAAAAACAAAACTGGCTTTGCATCAAAACTCAGGATCTGTAGAAGATATGAAGTTAATACCTTCACAGAGTTATAGAATCATTCAGGTTGGACAAGTCCACTAAGATTGTCTAGTCCAAGCATCAGCCCACTCCCACCATGACCAGACCATGTACCTAAATCCTACATCTACATGTTTCTTGAACACCTCCAGGAACCACCAGTTGTAGACGAGTGGGAGTGAAAACCGAGAAGAAAAACAAACTATCCATTACATAAGAAATATACTGTGTCCATACTAGATATGTGAATGAAACAGGGTTTCAGGCTGTCATTTTGTAGCGCTTCTCTCTATCACTAAATTCACGGTGCTGACATCTGCGTTTTGTGATACCTATCACTCTAAGCAGGTAGAAAGGCTCAGACTGCACGCATGAGCTAAAATGAGATTCCCCTTCTTAAAGCTTCTGTTTAATTCTTAACTGGAGCTGTTTGACATTCAATCATTTTCTGTGAATTTCCACTTCTGAGGCTTTGTCTTCTCTCTCAGAACAGTTCTGTTAAGCAAATGATTTGAAGAGACTTAGGAATTCTGATGCAGAAGGTGGGACTCGAACATTCATAACTCTGTTCAAGTTCTCCATGAATCCACATTTTATGCTTAACCCACCACTGTGTCCTTCCCCTTCTACATGAACATAACCTTAATGACATCACTGAGGGCCTACTGATGGAAAAAAGGATTCATGCAGTCTTTCTGCAGACTATTAACATTTTGATGCGCGCCAGAATCATTATGAGAATGATGAATTGTGACTGATCATTAGAAAACTTTAATATTCATAGTCCTCTAGCCACATATTTCCTCTTATAGTCTGTTAGAATTGCAGGTGTTCTCCCTGTAAGTAGAAGACATTAATGTCTGCCTGTAATTTCTCTAGGTTACGCAATCTATTATCTTTATACGTGGGTGGAGTAGTGTGTGTCAAATGAAGTAATACCTGGTTGCTATTGATCATGTAAAGGTGCTGTGATGTGTGTAATGGTGTGAAAAAAAAAAGACATTGTTCTCTCAGACCTGCAGTCAGTTTGAAACTTTGCTACTTGAAATACCAAAAGCCAACTGGGTAGCCTTGACGTGGCAGAAGGTGTTTGTTTATTTTTATAAAATAAATTATTACATATGTGCTTTCTGGATTGCAGTGTGATTAATAGATAATTTGACAGTAACTTATCAGGCTACTTGTATATTTCATGCCAACTTATTTCTTAATGAGAGATGGTCCACCCCTGTCATGAAGTGTAGTCAGCTTCATTCTAGACACAAAATCTGGATGTTTCGATGTGCCTACATGAGAGCTAGATTTCCAATTTTGCATAATACTCAGTGGTGATCAGCACACACACACACACAGAGTTTAGAAAATTGCTCACTCTAATACAGACACATTCAGCTAGGGTCCACTGACTGCATTAACTAGCTCCCAATTATCTTCAAAAGTGAATTAGGTGTCTAATTCAACACCAGCTCTTAGTTGTCTACCATCCAGAGCTAAATCCCAGGCCAATGATGTGATGCTACAATTAAAGTGACATAAATGCACTGATGTTTAATCAGTGAGATAATATTGTTCTCTGAAGTCAAGGAGGTTATGGGCATGGAAGGGAAATAAAATTACTAGCAATGGTTTCTTTTTCAAAAATGCTTTTCTAACACTGACAGTAAAGAATAGTAATTATCTTTTCTAGATTTCTGCCAAAGCCAGCCTAGGACTTACTATAATGACTGTTATGGAACTAGTCAGCATTTAACCTAGTAGAAGTAACAAGTACTAAATTAGGATTTGAGCAAATCTGATTGGCAGAAATGGAATACTGAGGGAAAAATAAGATTATGAACTATAATGCACATAGCTGTGCTTGAATGTCTGGTTATTCCCTAACTGCTATTGTGATAATATCTATTAAGCCAGTTACTATCATAGTAAAGCCATTAGTATCGCAGTACATCTCAGTTTGCCATGAGGATACATGATACACTACTTACTTCCTATTTATTCTCTGAGAAAACAAAACAAAATATAGTTTTATCTAATCTCATATTATGTCTACAAACTCAGATATGAACAAGGGAAGCTCTAAAGAGAACTTTCCTTGTTTTGGAATTACCAATCTTTGTAGCAAAGACTGAAGAAAAGAAGGCACACGGTATATTCACCTTTTCACCATTCCCTGTACACACACATGCATGCAATATTGCAGATATGTTATAATGTGATATTTTAATTTAAAGCCTTTCTTCACCTACATCCCAGTTTTCATATTTTTATTTTCTCTTCTCCAAGTCAAGAGAACATTTAGCGTTTATGATCTTTATTCAAGCAGATCTTTCTTCTGAAAGAGAGAGGAGGAGTTAGGAAATATCCCACAATCATAATTGCCTACTTTGGGACAAATATCACTGTGACAGAAAAAGCCTGGGATTGTACATTTTCTCATGAAGGACAGATACATCTCTATGGCTTTGAGTTTTCCTTTTGTGTTCTCAGTGGCAGAAAACTCTCTCAGACACTGAAACACAAAGCAGGAAAATAAAACTGAGAAATTAGAAATAGAAAAATAAGGAGATTAAACTACAAATTGTGAATTAGAAGAACACTCTTGTTCATATTTCTATGATAATTTAAGATCCAGTGACAAAGAAGCTAATGCAAACCTGGATAAACTATCAAGACAGAAATACATCCATTAGAAAATGTCGGGAGATCACTTAAAGAATGAAAGATTTTAATTGTAATTTTAAAGTTTTGATTAAAATCACAGAAATTTCTCAGGATATTTCATCTTATAGTCATGGCTAGTGTACTCTTATAAAAGCTGATTATTTTCAAGGGAGCTGGTAATGTAAATAATATAAAAATGCAAATGGGATCTCACAATCAGTAACATTTTCTGTGCAAATTTTGTTTTATTTTTATTTATTATTACTTTTTATTTTTACTACATTTATTCATTTATTTATTTATTTTTACATGTGTTATGTTTTGCAAATAAAAAAAAAAAAAAGGAAAAATGAAATTGTCACAGGCTTCATAATTAGGCACTGAGCTGGTAGTGAGTGATTCAAAGAATCCCATCTTGTTCATTTGGAACAAAGATATCAGCCATGGCCATCTCAGGAAGATGTCTGAGGTGGTCTATAGTGAGAAAATTTGATCCACTTCCAGTCAGTTTAAGCATCTTGAATACTTATAATTCTAAACATATGTATATATATTAAAAAAAAATTCTTTCTT
>VXAB01000051.1:0-20381 GCA_013399175.1 Odontophorus gujanensis
CCCCGCAGGCCTCGCCCCCGGCCCTGCCCGCCCGGCCGTCGCCGACCTGGTGGAGCGCGGTGAGCCCGTCCACATTGGCGTAGTTGATGTCGGCGCCGCGCTCCAGCAGCCGCAGCACCTCCTCCGTGTCCCCGCTGGAGCAGGCGGCCAGGAAGACGGCGCCGTCGTCGAACTTCACCTTAGTCTTTTTGCGCTTGACCACGGGCGGCTCCAGGTCGGTCTCGGAGCCGATCCAGCGCTTCAGCTGCTCGTTCCGCTTCTGCTTGGCGTCCGCCATCTTCATGCCCCGCGCTCCCGCCCGGCCCCCTCGCTATCGCCGCGCCGAGGATAGACTATATACCGCCGTATCCCACAGCGCACCGCGGCCCGCGCTCGCCCTCGCTCACGCACCCACCCAGATGGAAGCGCAGGGCGGGAGGCGGCCGAGGGGCGGGGAGGCGGTGGCGGCTCATTAGCATAAACTCGCGAGATTTCCAGGCGGGGCGGGGCCCGAGGGAGGTGGGCGGGGCCGTGAGGTGTGTCCGTGACGTCACGCGCGGTTGCGCTTTGCGCGGGCCGCGGGTTCAAGAGTTCAGCCGAAGGGCTCTGCTGGTTCGGATAGGGCAGCGGGCATCGGGAACAAAGCGAGGCTGCAAGGCCAACGCAGCGACTGCGGCCGCTCTGACAGGGCTGCTGGGGATCCCCTGCTTGGGAATGTGAAGCGTGTCCGCGCTGTGGGCAGCCCGCCATCAAAGCATCTCGCTGTGCCCCACGCACACGCAACCCGGTGCTGCAGTGCTGCTTGCAGCTCGCTTTTATTGCCTGAAATCCTGGAGCAGCATGCTCTGTCTCTGCTGGGTTTGAAGATGCAAACACTGTGTTCAGAATTGCTGCTTCTAGGAACCAAGCTGTTAGGTGCAGTTCATTTCTTGCACTACGCACAGCATCTTTAGCTATAAACAATATATGTTTTCTTTTGAACTGAATAATCTCTGGGGGTAAAACGTGGCTTCAAGCTTACTGGCAAAGAAGATCTAATTCCAACTAATTATAGGAGACAAAGTATAGTTTGAGCGAGTCACCAAACCTCAGACTCGTCAAATTTTGTGTGGTTTGTGCTTTCCTATAATGTCTCCTTCTGCCACAGCCTCTCAGCCTGCCCAGGCTTTTTATTTCTATCATTAAAAATGTTGGTGGCATGTCACAAGAAGCGGTGGTCACAAGGTTGCACTCCCGCAGCAGTGTGTTCTCACTAACGCCCTTCAGAGCAGGTTTTTATCCAGAACTATTTGCATAGCACCCATCAGGTGTTGCATACTGCAGTCTTGTCCTCTTGGGCACATTTCTGTGGGGTTGGACCCTCAATTCAATGGCATTTCTTAAGGAAACTACTTTCCCAGAGAAAAGTAACTCAGGAATGAACATCCTCTGTCCCCGGATATCTACAGTATTTTAAATATACACTCCCCAGTACTCTGCTTCTTTTTTTCCCTCTCAATTGTCTGTCTGAAAATTTGACTCTTCAGATAACCCACATGCCTATAGAATGCAATACACTGATTTCTGCTAAATTTTAAATCAAATGCTGTACTGGCAGTAAAGTAGTTCTAG
Source organism: Odontophorus gujanensis (assembly GCA_013399175.1). Taxonomy (NCBI): domain Eukaryota; kingdom Metazoa; phylum Chordata; class Aves; order Galliformes; family Odontophoridae; genus Odontophorus; species Odontophorus gujanensis. The sequence goes on from VXAB01000051.1 coordinate 1,591, forward strand.
GCAAATTGATAGATACTTATTTGAAATGCCCTCCGAGGAACTTCACTGGTATAGAGTGCCTTTTTTAGGTTTCCATAAAGGCTCCAGTCACTTCTTGACTGTGAGTTTTGAATATCTCCAGAGAAGGAGACTCCACAGCCTCTCTGGGCGTCTTGTTCCAGTGCTCTGTCACCCTCACAGTAAAGAAGTTTTCCTCCTGTTTGTATGGAACTTCCTGTGTTCCAGTTTGTGAACATTGCCTTTTGTCCTGTCACTTTGCAGCACCGCAAAGAGTCTGGTCCCATGCACTTGAATCCAAACAATCAGGTATTTATAAGTGCTGATAAGATCCCCCTTCGGTCTTCTCTTCTCCCAGCTGAACAGCCCCAGATCTCTCCGCCTTTCCTCATAAGGGAGATGCTCCAGGCCCCTCATTATATTTGTGGCCCTACAATGGACTCTCTCCAGCAGTTCCCTGTCTTTCTTGAACCAAGGAGGCCAGAACTGGACACAGTACAACAGATGTGGTCTCACGAGGCAGAGTAGAGGAGGATCACCTCCCTCAACCTGCTGACCACACTCTTTAAAGCACCCCAAACTTCTCTAGAGATACTTGTGTAAATGCCTGTAGAGGTAACATCTATGCATGTATATATTTCCAACTAATTTATGGCAGGCTTCAAATGATCAACAGTTTTAACAATGAGATTGTTATCAGTGTGTTTTCCCATTTTCTATTTTCCTTAAAAGCATTGCAATCATTGTTCCAAGCTAATTCACGCAAGTTTCTGTACCACAGAAATATACAGATGAAGTTTTTGCACTACTCAAAATAGACAACTCCTGGAACGTAAGATTTTTCTTTCGACCTCCTAAGGATAATTGTTGTCTTGTCTTTCATTTTTTCATCAGCAACAGAAATCTGACATACTTTGGCTTCATAAAATTTTGTCCTAATGTTTTCCACTCTCCATGTAAAGAAAGCCAATATATCAAAGTTAGTTTCATTAATTCTCGCTCTGGGAAAAATGGATATTTTGAAGAGGTAGTGGCAAATAGTGTATGTGTTGACATAAAGCTATTCTCCCAGGTTTCTATAAAGAATCGTAGAGTTTAAAAGGAGAAATGGGATACAAAAATATAAAAGCCTTTTTCAACATGGTAACAGAGATACATATCATAAGAATAAGGCATTTCTTTCATATTTTAAATTTGACAGTCATATTCATTTCTATTTTTAACTATGTTGCATTCTCTTCTCTAATTGTGTGGCAAACCCACACGAGAAACAGTGAAATCTCCAATGCATTCCTGAACCAGGAAAAAAAGAGATAGGAAGGCTATGCACAAAGTGCTAACAAAATTTTAAAGTAAATTATGTAAGAAGCAAAATTCTCACTCTTGATTTTTTTTTTTTTTCCAGTTCAGAGCAGTGTTCTTACACAGAAATGTCAAGGTGGGTTACTTTTAATACTGCATAATCCTGAGTCACCCAAAACCAAAAGTAAAACTACCATAGCAACCCAGGCACGTATTTATAGGCTATGCAGTTCTGAATCAGATTTGCAATAGTGTCTTCTCCCGGCATCTTTTATGAGCTTTACAGATTGCCATCTTAATGTTCTTGGATGCAAGCTAACATTTAAGCTCGATTCACATACAGATTCTCTGACATATTTCTACTTGTACCAACTGTTAAACTGGCATTCGTTCTACTGACAATCTCAATAGTGCACGGGTTATGCCAGAAATAGTTGATTTGGTTAGTAAAAAGTAATACCGTGTCCTTTACGAGCAGGAAATATGCTTATTTATAAAACTGACTTTATAAAACCACTCTTAGTTTCAATGAAAGATAAGTTCTGCCTGGCCACTTCATGAAAATAAAAATAAATAAACAAGGTTTAACTGTATTTTGTATAATAGAAATACAGGCTTGATAGAAATATTTCTCTGATTTCTGGGGTCCTTGGGAGTTCTGCCCATGTGTAGATGTAGATCTCTTCTAAGACACTCTGCCATGATAATCATCCATTTCGTCCTTGTGCTGTCGAGGACAAGTATCTTAGCTTTGTTCTAATGTCCCAAGTGCAACATAATTTTATGGTTGCTTTTATCAATCTATGTTTATTGTTTCTTCAGGTGAAGTGTTTCCTTTCCACTGTTCTGTGTGGCTTGATTCAAGGAGCATGCTGTTGAAATGCACAGTATAAATGCTCAGGGGAGGGGAATGACCTATCACTCTGAAATGTATGCAAGATGTTCTCTGTGAGCTGCATTCTGAACATATCACAGCTAAGAAATGTACTTCCAGGGCTGCAGGAGGACGATTTGGACAAAGAGAAATTAAAGTCATCCTGATTCAGCTTCTCACAATGCAAACATACGTATGCTGAAGGGTTATTAACTGCCTTGATGCTTTATTTCTGCTACTGGAGGTGCATGATTTTTCTTTCTCAGTACTGTCTTGGTATACAAAAGAGTCCTCTTTCTAATTAAAAGTTTAAGAACATTAATATCTAAAATTGTTAGGCCAAACAGTTGGCTTAGTTTAGATTCTGGACTTCTGTAAATATTCCTTGCTGTTCATGGTGGCTACTGGCTCTGTTTTTACGAGCCAGCAGAGCATATGATGTAACTGCATGATCCTGGTCTTAGCCATGTAGTAACGTAAGTAACACACCTGTATCAGTGACAAAAATAATGCTGTTGTCTTTTGTCCTTCTCAGGGAATCATATGGAGAACCAAGTGGTTTTCTTTAAAAGAGAACTGGCTGATAGTACAGTGATGCTTATAAATACGAACATTCTTAAAGACCTTTTCCCCTGAATGCAACACAAACGAGTATCCAGAAGCAGTTTTCTTGCTCAGAAATCACTTTTCTAGTAGTTCAGCATCCTTATAAACACTCCCACTACTGCTTTGTTTGCTCTGTGTTTGTTATGGCCTATGTGTTTGCTACATAGTCACTTCTGTCTGTAACTTCTCAGGCTACAGATTCACTGATTAGACTTTGTTCCAAGTCATCAAGTAACTCCTCTGGTGGCTTCCTATTGTTCCTTAGCACAAGACCACAAAGAAATTGAGTTGCTTCATCCTGTCAGTTTTAAAGACGGGTGGCTTAACTGAGTAAATTAATCTGACATATCGTTAAGCTGTGGCAACCTCTTACATAACATTAAGGTACTCAATATCATGAATATAGAGATGTGCACTTCAGAATCTTTTTAAACATCTTGTTTGTCAGGTTTATGACTTTCAACCCCTGTCTCATGAAATCACGTTTCTTAGCCATTCCTAAATTGGATTGCTGGCCTGCAACTCCTCCCTTCAGACATCACAATAACTTGAAAGGCCCAACCAAGAAGAAACTTGAAGTGTTTTTTCCAGTACATTCATAAAGAAACTCTAACTTAGCTTCTTCCCACCAAAACACTATTTAGTCACTTCATGTAAGAAGATGAAAAGATCATTCCCTCTAGATCTTATTCAAAATTTATTCTTTCCCTAGAAATTTTGTATTTGCAGCAGGACCTTCTATTTGCCTGAAAGAGAAAGCATCTCTTCCCAGCATTTTCTCTGAGCCTGTTCTTCAGAGACTGGGGCTGAGTCTACAGATAACGGAGGCATCCAGGCATGGCAGGGGCCAGTCCTGCACTCTATGTACAGTCCATTCCCTACTCCCAGTCACAGATGCCATTCCCAAGCTTTCCACAGGCTGTGTTATTCATCCGACACCAGAGTGTATTGTCACTACTTTTTGGCTTGGTTAGTTTGCTGCTGCTCTAGGAAACCAGGCAGACATGCCAAGGGGTGACAGGAGCTTTCCAAAAGAGGTGGGAGTGCTTGGCCAAGGCTGGGGAAAGACAGGGTTGCTTTTCTCAGAGGCAGAGACATTAAGTAGAAGCAACAATCAAATGAAATTTTACCCATAATTCTCGCTGTGAGTACTGTCATTATTTTCCTCTCTGGAAAGACTTTTTTTTAATGGCTTGGTGTCCTTTACTGCTAGTTTCCGGCCTCTGTAAGTTAAACCTGCTAGCTAGAGTAACACAAGTGAGCAAAGCTGAGCCAGTTTCCGAGGTTCTTTCATCACCATTTTGTCTTCTGAGTGGAGGTGCTGTATCTGTCAGCATTTCTGTTTCCTTGCATGTGACAGCTGGCAAAATGGATTTTGTTCTAACGCAGTAAGGGGTAGAAGGCTAGATGATTTTCATATTAAATAATAAAAGTAATATTCTCACTCTTGACAATCTTCATTTTGAAACATCTTATCTGTGCACACTTAATACTCAGTCCTGGCCATTTAGCAACAGCAGCATGAAGAAAGCCAGGACCTCCACCAAAACTCAGCCCAAAAGTTGACAGTTCTGTGATTCATCCTCCATGTCCTCACAGGTGTGTTTGTGCCATGGTCACTTCCCTACATGCAATACTGGTACAGCTACTTTCTTGTAATTATGAAATAGTCATAGGATACTTTCACTTCAAGCTCTAATTGAGATCTGAAACACTGATATTGCTGACACCAGACACTTGGCTTCAGGTTGCATCAAGTATTCCTTGACCTGTATTTTTATATATATATGCACTTTGTTGCTCCCTCCTTCTACAGGAAGTGAAGAAAATAAAGGCTGATCCTATATAAATTCTGCATTATACTTATTTTAGGACAGATGTATGGATAGATAAATGTGTATTGTGAAATGCTAATATTTGGATTAATAGAAGTAAAATGAGCCTATTATTTGTGTGATTAATTATAGTTTATAGATAGAATGCTAAAGTTGAATTCTTTTGATTATTAACATTTTTATTATTTCTTTAGGACTGTGGCCTGATGGGTAGAATAACTAACAGGAAGTTGGAACATTTCTGGTTCTGCATCTGAGTCTTGATTTTACATGGAATAAAAAACTTTAAGTTCCTAATTTTGCATACCTGACCGAATTTTGTATTTAAAACTCAAGCGCAGAATAAAGAATTTTGATCACAGTATTTAGCTTCTTTCCACTCCTAGTCCTTACAATGTAAGATTTTAAAGATTTAAGTTGAATCCCTACAAAGATTTAAAAACCTGTCGCAGATGATGACCCAAGTGTTGCAGCTTCTCTTGCAATGGGAAGTCTGTCTGAGGAATGAGTACTTGCTCAGCCAGAATACCCACAGCACTCTTGTATTCTGGAAAACAATGTGATTTCTCTGCTAAAATGTTTATGTTACAGTTTTGTGAGTTCCTGTATTTCAAAAACTTAGATTTTGAATAATTTTGTGTATAATATTGAATCTTAGGATCTTGCTACAATCACAGCATCACTCTCCAGAAAATAAATGGCGAACGATTGCTTCAGAAAAGCAAGGGCTTGGCCTCATTCTCTAATCACTTTACGCTAGATAAGATTGGAGAAGACAGAAAAATACAATAGAAATAATAGCTTGAAGTACCTTTCTGATGTCTTCTTCCTTTACAAAATAACTGATCTATACTAATAATTCAAAATCTTCTGCTACTTTTATGCATCACATATTTAAGAACATTGTTACCTGCAGAGAGGAATTGGGCAGTTCCCTGCAAAGCGTAGGAATACCCAGCAACCATATCCATGTATATTCACAGTTGTATAACACACACTTCTCTGCAGCTATGGTAAGTAAATGGAAAACAGAATTTCTTAATGTTTTATATCCAAAATATATGCAGTAGTTTTAATGTTGATTTATTCTGGAAGTATAATAATTGCATAGGTGATACATACATAAGACACGTTAGCCACTTGCTCCAGATAGAGTCTGTAGATGCATTATTTGAAATCCATTTAAAACAGTCAAGGTTAGATTTAAGAACCCCTACTTGTTTTTGTGAATTTATATTAGCCCTCCCACCAAATGTCCCACTGAAACCCACTGCAGTTACTTATGCAGTGATTTCCAGATAAATATAGGTTCCACAGACCAAAACGCAATGATATGTTAACTTCTTATGGGGTTATACACTGCACAGGCAACGTACAGCCTGGTTGTTTATTCAGATTAAACATATAATAGCAGAGCTGGGATTGCATTCCCTAGTTATATAACATTCCCACAGATTTACACTTTAGCTTTGGTAGGGAGATGAAAATCAGGCCTCAAAGCAGTAATTACCCCACATGGTACTCATATATAGAGAGATAAAGATAAATATAACATAAAGAATGCCATTTGCCCATACAGTGTTAAATGAACTCCATACCATAATCAGAACAAGCGTTAAACAAAAACATGCAGTTACCTAGAAACAAAAGCACAGAAGTCTGTCTCTATCACATGCCTGAAAGTGTTTATGGTCAGATCCTACCGCTGTTGCTCACATTATACAGCACTTACGAGCAGTCCCATTGAAGCACTTGGGTATTAAAATGATTTGGAAGTCAATATATGCTTCGTTTACCTTAAAAACTGCCTGAACTTGTGCACCGCTTAGATCTAACAATTGCTTTACTGGTTCCAGTGTACAATAATTCTGTTAGGCTTGTGTTACCTGGCTTGGGTACAAACTTTACAAGCACCGAGCTTGCCCTACACTGGAAAAGTCCGGCAGCCTAGATTAGTTCCTACTGAGCTTTATGCAGCCCTGAATACGCTGTACCAGGAGCCACACTACTCTTAAAGTAGCTCAAGCACACCTTTGTGATATACTCCAAGTCGGTTGATGTTTCATTGGTACACATGGAAGGTACGCAGGATCAAATCACCAGTTGGTGAGAACTTATTGTAGCTACACTGGATGGAGGTTTAAATTATAGTACTTTATATCAAAATTTTCACCTTTACTTCCAGAAGTACATATTTTGATAAGAGTCCAGACTAGTTCTATTGAAATGAATAGACATCAAAGCCTAGACATAGACTTTGCAGAAGTGTACCTCAGAGTAGAATTTGGCTGATAATGTCAAAAATTTATTTGCCTCTCCCATGCTTTTGGTCTTCATTTTCAAAATGAAAATGAATACTCCAAACAACAAAAAAATAAATCAAAGAATGTGATACAGAGACAACCATCTTCCCTTTCCCTGCAGCTCCTACTTGGCACTCAAATGTACTGAAACACACTTCCTGTGCCTCAGTTGAGTTGCTCATTGAACAAAGACAATGTTCTTAGTTAAACTAAGAACAGCTTTCAGTCCAAACAAGCTTAGTATAAATCTTTCTGCCTTGGCCCCCTATGAGCCACACAGCATATTTCTGTTTCTTGGCATACCATGAGAGTTGTTCAACATCTGTGCAAATCAGTGGGGCATCTACACATTCTGTCTGTTTAGCATTTACGTTTACTCAGTACCCTAGAAGCTGTTGTAGGTTTACACGATATATCTAAATGAGCAAGTATAGGCAGAGGTGGATTCATTTTTTCTGTGCCCCAAGCTGGTGATGTGTCTTGTCTGGAAGTAAAAAGGCTCTTCATTTCAGATGATGTGAGCATGCAGCTTCTAGATCAAAGTTAGCTTGTTCCTGCCCAACCTGGAGCAGCAGTGAAACAAGCTGCTGTCTGCCTGCACCTGTCTGCGTAGATTGTTATGACGGGACATGGGTGTTGCAAGCCTCATGGTGAGGCCCCGGGCTGAAGTCTAGGTGGAAACAGGAGCCAAATGATGTAATTAAGCCGATCTGAAACTGTGAACCAGAGACATACAACACTCAGTACTCTAACAGAGCAAGGAAAGAAAATGGTTGGAGGTAGGGTTTGGCATCAGAAAACCAAGGAGCTTTCATGCTCTGCTTCAGAGTTAGGACTGCAGGAAGTGCAGACTGTAGTGGAGGTCCAGAAGAAGGAGCAGATAGAGTAGGAGCAGAAACAGATAGCTTGGGCCACAGCAGAGGTCAGAGTTCAGTCCACTGTGCTTGTTCTGAGGACATCTTTCATGCACACACCAATCTATCAGCGTCTCATGGCATCTGTCTGCTGGCTGTAACAGCTGTCTGGAAGCCAGGTCCACCTCTGAGAGCACAGTACACACTGACTGGCTGCCTGAGGGATGTCTTCCTTGTCTAGTCACTGCACAGCCGTACCACGAAGGGTCTGCATGTATTTTAACAAAGTTAGAGCAGGATCATAAATCTGTGACGTATTTGTTTCCACACAATATTAACCAATAGGTGCGAACATGTAATCAGTCACCTATAAGACCTGGTAGGTATGCATAAACTTACATCTATTTATTAAGTATACACTTACTAAGGACTCTATTCAGTATAATTTTTTAGGGATGAAAAGATGCAATAAACAGTGCAACTGAGTATTTCAGTACCTGTAGGGCTGATGATGATGCAAGAGGGTAGATTAGCATTCTGGCATGTGTGGCATGTGTGTCAGTCATTGCAATAAAACATTTTGATGCAGAGGCATGTGAAATGCCTGGCATGAGATTAATGCTACATAAACTATGATATTTATATTAATCTAACCAAAGGGGTACAAAAACAATTATGTCCATAGTACCCATTGCTCTCATGCAGTGCAAGAGAATGAGATGAAAGTCTTTCTCCCTTCATCTAGTTGGAAAACTGAAGTTACATACAGGTGAGAGAAGTTGAGAATCTGCCAAAATGCCATTTGACATTATGCCAAGTTTTAGTCCTCCAGAAACAAAAAGCTTTTGGCTTTTGCCACTTGGGCACTGCACCAGTTCCTTCCCATCTTACCTTTAGACTGTGAAACTATTAGTAAGACAAATTACTGTCAGCAATGAGATAGGTTTTTCAGGATGGGGAGTTCTTACACAACTATAAATGCACATGTGAAAACTTAAGTAAAAGGTACTTGTCGACCGACATGCTGAATTATCCACAGTTGTTTGTTTCTATCTGATACCTTCTTCAAACAGAATTTTAGGCTACCAGTGTCATACATACATGACTGTAAAATGCACTCATAGTGAATTATCTTCCGGGTTTGTTGTCAGAGATCTTTGTTTATGCCAGAGGGAGAAAACAAAGAACAATAATTTAAAATAATTTTCATATTTCTTGGGTGTTAAATAAGGGAATGAAAAAGGTAGTGTCTTCTCTCACATTGTATTTAAGATACATATCCAAACCAAATGCAAGGTTTCCAATGCTATGCTTTTCAGATGGCTTTATCACAACTCTGTAAACAGATTGCAGTCATATATTATCCTTGCTCTAGATGGAAGATTTCTCAGTTTTGGAATCAGGAGCTCCTCTGTTTACTGTTTATCAAGTAACTTCAAAAGTAAATTTTATAAAGCCTCAAAATTAATTTCCTCAGTTTCTACAAGATAAAATTTGAATGCATTGAATTCAAGAATCACATAGTTTTCTCATGAAATAAACACATTTTAAATCATACTGTACAATAATCACTAATTTTACCTAATTATTAATGCATTGAAATTAGTTTTTGTCTATTTTATTGCATTCTAGAGGTCCTAATTATCTCGCCAGTATGTTCTATTGCTACGCATTAGAGAGTGTTTCCACTGCCTGAGTTCAGTCATCTGAGTTAGGTGACCTTGAAAAGATCTTTCTCTTTTCAGTAACCGTAGTGTAAAAGGAGATTGTTCTCCTAAGACAGCTGCCTGAAGTTTGGCAGCATTAAGATCCCCCACTTCACTCTCATTTTAACCTCCAACATGTGAGTGCAAAGTGAACCAAATGTGCTGGCTTCTGGTGGGGTGCTTATAAACATTCCAGTTTCTTTGCACACCTGTAAATGTCTGGACAGTGAATCAAGCTGTTTCCATTCTATCAGCCTGCAAAGACTCCCACTGACTATATGCAACTTACATGAACAAAAGAAGAGAATCCAAAGTGAGACTTACAGAACAACCACCATGTAAGATCTCTTTTGGGAACATGTGTTGTCTAATAAGCAGGGTCCCCGTTCAATACGCATCAATCAGCTCAACACTACCAAACATTAGCACCATGGTCACATCTACATTACCCAGTAATTCAATGCAACCAGAGCAGATCGGTAGCTGGAAATCGCTGTCACTGTGTTCTGCATTTGTATTCTTTGCATATGGGCCATCAAACCATGGTAAACAATTGGAACATTGCATTTCTCACTTTGTGTTGTCATGTGGCGTGGATATAAACCAGCTATCGTAGTCTTACATGCAGGAAGAAAAAACAGCTTTTCATTTAAAACAAATGAAGATAGATACTTGTTTTCATTTCTTTAGAAGCAATAAAACATTACAGAAGTTACTGTGAATATGTAAATAATAGTAATTTAAAAACTTGCATTTCACTGAGTATAAATCACTCTTCTTACATTTTTAGTGCTTCAAGAATGATTTGCTGCTGTCCCAAGGCATGAACTTTTTAGTCCATCAATGAGAGAGCATTTAATCCTCAGCTCACTTTAAATAAATTCTTCCAGCTCAGAGCAGAGAGGTCTGGCAACAAAAGTGTGTGCTAGCGCCATACTGATGGACAGTTTAAAATGTTATTTAACTTAGCCACTAATAAAAGTTATTTTCCTGTAATTTTAACATTTTAATATAAACAATAAAGACACCTGGTCTTTGTGTAATATTTGACAGCTGCTTTACTAAAGCTAGCACGTCCATTGGGTTAAAAATGTGTTATCTCAAACACTGTTTTTACCCAAGGAATAAAATCTACTGAAAAATAGTAACCAAAGCAAAATGGAAGGTACTCACACAAAATAAGTTAATTTTACAACAATTTGAGTTAGTTGTGTAGAGTATATTAAATTTACAAAGTTTTAGGAAATAAAATGTGCACTGAGATAACTTAAACTGTCAAAAACTGTTACACCTGTGAATGTACAAATGTCAAAGTAGTTAGCAGAATACGAAGATCCTATCTTAGACTGAATTATACATGGAGAGCTTACTCACTTCAGAGATTCCCTTTAATCGGCACTTGGTGAAGGATTTTTGGTGTCCTTGGGGTAATAAACCTTTCAGTACTCCAAAGATGAAATATGTTTTGGAGGGGTCTGTTGAGGAAAAGGTGTTTGGGTAAACAACAATCACTTAGAAAGAAACTCCTGCTGAAGAGATCTTGTGTACGCCTTTAGTGCACAGTAGCCTTGGTTGCTTCCATGGTGTCAGGGCGACAGTGACTCAAAGTGCTTCAACAATTGCTGTTCCATAATAAGCAGACATGAAAAAAAATAAAAACAACAACAAAAAAAGCCATTATTTGAGCTGGCTCCTACTTTTGTGACTCTTCCAGACACATTTACGGTATTAAGTCTGCCTTTATTGGATGATAGATACTCAAATTAAAGAAGGCTGCAAGAATTGCCTTTTAGATGGTATGTCTTCACTGATAATTAGTGTGCACTTTGTATTTACCCTGAAAACCAGACGTAACCACTTTTTCAGCTCAGCCCTCTGATGCCGATGTTTCCTACCTGGCCACTCTGCTGAACTGACATGAGCTACACTCTGCTTTTTCTTGTTTCGTGAGCCAGCCCTTTGGCTCCCAGGCATTCAAGGACATAATGGGAGGAAAAATTTCTCTATCAGTTGAGCTGTTGAAGAAGGTTTTGAGCAGAGGCTGTAGAGCCTAAGATATGAAGACAGATTTCCTAATAGATGAAATTAATATACCAGTGCGTAGGCTGCAGACTGCAAATAGTAGAAGAAGAAAGATTTGATTGTCAATATGATTGTCAGCAGCATGTTTGCATGTACAACTATAGTTTCAGTGATGAGTAAGGTTTGTCATATTTTAGATGTCTTCAGAATAATAATGAAGACGACTAACATTTAGCAAATCCTAAGTAGCTACTGTTAAAAATAAGTAGCCATGGTCGAACCACCATGATTTTATTAGCAGATCTCCCCCCAGTGTGACATTTACTTAAATGTCGTGATTTGAAATCTGGTCATTAAAATCTCAAATGTACGCTTAATAAATAAAACCAGCTGATGTATCATTCCTTTTGAATCTTTTCTGTTAGTGCATGCCTGGGTGCTGCATTAACCCTCAGCTGAAGCAGTCCTTCAACAGCTATGCCTACAACCTCCACTTCTACATGTTACTGAGTTGCACTCTGTGGCCTGGAGCCACAGCAATTGCATCTCAAAGTACTCCTTTCCCTCCATTATGCAAGTACACACTTTGTTTTTGAAATATCGAGTACTTCTACCTCTAAAGCACAGAGGTATGACTTGATGCAGATAGAAAGCAAAAAAATCCATTCAACATCTAGCTCCCTGATTTTCTTGGGAAAGGGGTCCTGAACACCAGGAATCAAAATGAAACTCCAGCAGAATTATCATGATGAGATTATCCCGCAGCACAGGCACTCAGTCCATTTCAGCTCATTCCAGTAAGGCTTTGGCACCCTGACAAGCAAAATATCAGTCAGAATCACAAGTACAGTCATTTATCTCATCACCATTGACATCCAACTGTTTACTGGTCTTGTCTTTCATGTATTCATTATGCCGGGATTTGCAAAACTGTCCAAATGAGCAACCCAAAACAAACTGAATTCTTCTAAGAATATCCTTATGGAAAACTTTAAAGAGTTTTCTTGTTTACATATTTTTCCTTTCTCATCAGGTACTTTTCAGTGCTGTTTTTGTACTATACTTGAACAGATAGTATAGGAACTTAATTAATCAGAAGAAAAAAGAAAAAAGAAGGACATAATCTCTATATTAGGATTGTGGACGATAGCACACAGGATGCTAAGGAGTGGTCTGAGTATCTTTTCAAGAGAGGGCAGGAGAACCAGGAGGTGATTCAGGAAGATGTTCTGCAGCCATTTAGATACCAAGAGCATATTACAAAGCATGCGGAGGCAGAAGAACCTAAGATTGATCTGCTGGGAGCTACTATACTGAATGGATAGTTGTGTGGTCTAGGTTTCATTCATCTTCTGACACATGATAAGATATTATGGCCAAACCAAGTCTTCTACATGGCCACACTGTGCACTAAGGGGAATCACATTCTAATTTGTGATTCCTGTAAGAATAATCATCACCTTTAATTCTGTTTTTCATGGCTTAAATCTTCATAGAAGCATTTTTGTTATTATTTGACATGTATATCATGATTCACTTTGTCTTTCAAAACTGACGTATTCATTTAAAATCAGCAGTTCATTTAAAGTCTGTGTGTAAGCCAACTACAATGACAAGAATTAGCACAAAGCAGATATTCCTCTGATTCTGACATACCGTCAAAGTATGCCCTTCAGGCCTCCTTCAGGTGTGCATCTCCACTGTCTGCTCTGATAATTACCTTTGTGTCTGGAAGTTCAAAATCTGCAGATGTATTTCCATTCCTTCCCCCTTCTATGCTTTTTCTCTCCAGCTTTAGAAATATTCTGTAAAATGTGACATTCAAGCATCAAAACAAAAGAATTTTGGCTCACTTACTCTAATTTTGAGGTGTTTCCACCATCAGTTGATAAGTACGTGTTACAATATCATTTTGAATGGCACTGCAAAATGGCCAGGCAGTACTTATATTCTTCTTTGCATCCCAGTGGCTCCATGATGAATAGGAAAAATAGGTGGTTCCTTGGGAAGCTGTTAGTCTGACAACAACAAAGCTAATGTGCCAGTCTGGGAAGATAGACTTAAGACTTGCAAAAAACCTAAAAAAATCTTTTTAGAAGTATCATGTGCCTCCCCAACAAGCTGTGTTCAAACTAATGATCTGTCCCCGATGAACCGATAACATTTTCACAGCCCTGGCAAATTAGCTCTTTTACTTCCACTAGCAAAGCAGAGAAGATGGTGTGGGTGGCAAAGCTGTGATATTACTTCCCCTTAAGCACCATTTGGGAGGCAAATTGCATTGTGTTCCTCTGTTGTTTCCCTGTAATGTGAATGGACAAGATACGATGCATCAGGGCATTCTTAGTAGCTTTGCAGTTTTGGATCTTCCAGCTTCCACACAGTTGCTTAAAAAAACCTATACAGCATTCTTCAGCAGTGCAAGTGTAATCTCTTCCTTCACCACAGCTCCTGCAACTCAGTGGATGCTGGAAGGCTGGGTCTGAATTCTCCAGCAGAGCTCTCTTCCACAGCCCCTCTCCTTCTGGAAATCATCCAGATTTCTACAGCTGTTCAGCCTCACTTCTCTGGGAACTTTCTGCCACGAGGCCCACAATCTCAACAAAGGGTTTTTGGCATCCCAGCACTCTGCTGGGCCATCTCATAACATGGCGTGGCAGCTGCAGTGTGGGGAGGGGCTCTGGGACACACTGCAATGGGAAAAGCAAAGTGTCTCTATGAAAGCTCAGGGTGCGCACCCCATGCACCCAGACCACATTGCTGCCAGCCACGTGCCAAGAGGAACATCAGCAGGTAAACATCCTTGTGCCGACATGGCCCCAAGTGCTAGAAAATAATCAAACGATGAGTAGCTCCTCTGTGTTTCAGAACCTGTGCTTAGGTGTTAGAACAAGTACTTCTATGCAATATTCACACGGCTTGTCTCCCAAGTGCATTTGCAACTGCAGCTTGCTCGTACATGCAGTGTTTGCCGTGTAGGCCTCAGGGCAGAGCTAAGGGTCCATTCCAGAAGTGGATGTGTATTTCTTCTTTCTACTTCCTACATTGTGGAAGTGTGAGTTTCTCCCATTTTAATGATTTATTTCCTACTTTGTAGAGGTTTAATTCCCACAGTGCAGGTACATTGCTACTATTGTCCCTGGCCAGGACTTCCACAGCTACTGCTGACTGTCCCAAATGGCAGGTGCAGTCCTTCACCAGGGCAGCTTCATCACCTAATGTTAATTTTTATATGGCTTAAGGTCAATATATATATTTTTTGTAAGTGTGGTGTCCGAAATGTATGTGATCAGCATGGCAACTGTCTGAGCCATAGTATGAGCTCAAATGTACATAAGGATGTGGTAGCAAAAATATGGTGATTTTTTAAAACACATACTTTGAGGGAGAGTATAATTCCACATGTAAACATAACGTAGGTCACTGAAGCTCCTCCAGCATTAGCTAGAGCTAATGAGCAGCAGAAGGACAACAGAAATGTTCTTTATTTCACACTAAATTCCCATATTTAAGCAGTAAGTACAGTTCTGTCTTTAGAGAGATAGCAGCAGCATTGAGTCTGAGTAGCTCAGGCCAGACTGTCATCTCAAAGAGGAATGGAGATCTTCTGAAAATATTTATATTAAATTGAAATTGGCAGTTGAAACATTCATAAGTCAAGATAATCTTTGTAAAACATTATAACAACCTATTTTACAATGCGTGTCCTGCAATTAGGTGAAGTTTATAACTTTTAACCAGAACCAGTAAGAAAGAACAACAGATGTGTTTGCAGGAGACCTTCTGCTTGATCATTCTGTCAAATGATGCAGCACTTGGCATAAATCATACACTGCTTTAATAGTCCTTCTTCTGAGGACTGGGATATTGAACAAGGCATTGGGATTATGGGGTTGGGACTGGTGAAATGAATAAATAAGTCAGAGTTAATCAAACAGAAGGAAGAAATTATAGAGTGGATGTGGAGTAAGACAAATAAGTCTTTGCTATTTTAAAATCATAAAACATAAACAGAATTAATTGCTGAATAAGTAGAACAGTATTTTGGTACATTACTAAAGAATTAACATACTCTAAGATGCAAGATGAGAAGAAAAATCTGCCTAGGTGGTTAAAATGTATATGCCCCTCACATTCTACAAAGGTTCCGGAGAAGTCTTGTAAACTGAATACCATATCTATCTCAGTCTTTTCTGAAGTCTTATTTTCCCAGTGAATCCACCTCTTTGGAGAGTTTTTCTTTTTAATGTCAATAGAAAATAAGAAGATTTTTCAATCTATGTGTGTATTTATCTTATGAAACAGAAAAACAAAACAAAACAGGTTGATAGATTGAATGAATGGGTGAATGGATGGTTGGATGGATGTGCACACAGACAAACACCCCACAAGAGTATCTGCAAGGAAATGAAAGATGAAGCTGAAGCTGGATGTGTCAGTAGGAGTTAGCAAATTGTAAACTGACAGATTCAAAAATACAATCAGGAACTGTGAGACAGAACATCCATAACAACAAATCCTTTTAAACTTTCAGGTTTGCATGTAGGGGCAAAAGCTTTCCTTGGGGCAAGATCTGAACAGAGAAATGATGCGCAGGTGTCAGGGAAGGGCTGCAACAATGATCCCTCAGGGCCACTGTGTGCCTGCTCCATAAGTTCTAAATTCTTGGGATTAAAGCTGGTTAAAAAACTTCCATCAAGTTCCCGCCAAGAGAAAATGCTCCCGAGACAGAGATACTTCTGTGAGAATGATCCATTTTTTATTGATTTTTTTAGCAGAGTTTCAAAGGTACTTTGAGCTAACAATCATTTCCCACCCATCTTCTCTCAGGGCTCTGCATTGCCGCAGGCCGACAGTGCAAGACAGAGTGACCTTTAGAGCAACATAGTCCTGAGATGAGCTATTTCCCACTCCTCCTGCTTCAAAAAAGACCTAGTCACTAAGACAACGACAGTGCAAGTCTGTTTCAGCTCTGGTTGGCACCTCGATCTGAGAGCAGGGGAAAATGCTGAACTTGAGCTATTATCTGGAGTCAGACTCCAGGTTGCCTTGCTCTTCTTGTTGCTTTAACCCGTCAGTGAGCAGCGCTCAGCTGTCAGCAATGTACTTCTTGGTGCACTGTCCTCAGTGGGTGTGGCAAGTCATCTCCTCAGTGACTGCAACGTATTGTCACTAATCGCCTAATTGCTTTCAAGGAAAATTAGCATCAGGAAAACACTGAATGTATTTAAAGGCATCTTCTCATTCAATTTTGCATGGAAGTGAGGAGGAGCCAATGTCTTATAACCAGCTCTTAGCTGACATAGAATAAAGCTAGCGAAAACAGAACTATTACTTAGTATGCTGAATACCCCCCACTTTCTTGAGTATAAGCTTTCCCTGAACCCACATGGAAACACTTTTCCTTTTGTCATACAGTGGTACGGAGGTGTACCCCCACAGGAGGTGTCCTCCCATCTGTAACTCTTCTTTTTCTGGGGGACATCTGTGTGGACCTTCCACCACAGAGTTTACCTGAACGGTAGATGAGGGCGCAGATAATGCTGCTGAGGAAAGCTATGGAGTTAATCAACATAAGGATTAGTTTAAACGCTACGGGGAAACTAAAGTAACAGCAAGTTGTCAAGAAACCAGACTCACATTATCCTACAGCACTACTGATGTCAATGGCTTTGCTTCAGATTTATGCCTGTATGAGAGCAGACTGGTTTCACTTGAAGATGACAGCCCTACCCTTGATAAATATATATGAACAAAAACGTTTCATTATAAGGTTTGCATTCAGGTAGTCCTGTCCCTCTGTGAGAGCACAGATCTTAACTGGGGTTGTAGAGGAATACACAAAGTTAACAGCTGTGCTCACAGTATTTATAGGCCATCCTAGATTGAGGTCAGACTCACAGTTATGCATTAGTATGATTTGTTATGAAAAGTGGCATTTAAATATTTAAATGTACCAGGTCCTATGTGTTTAATTTCTTTGTTTAATCGTTGCATAGTTTCCCAACTAAGTAGTGGCTGGCACAGAGCAGTGGGCTGCTCTTTATTTATGTGTTGATGCAGCTTCTCTCCAGAGCAGTTCAATGCTGGAAAGGCACTGCAGCTATACATTATCCCCTTTTTGCTCTTGAAGGTTTACTCAAGACACACAGGATATTAGCAATTTTTTTTTCTATGGAACATGTTAAAAAAAAATTGTATCCCTGCACAGAAATCCTTTAAGAGTACAACTGTGAATCTGTCCATAATGTGTTGTGCCAGGAGCAAGATTCATGGTAGGTATATACGTTGCAGATAACAGTAGGAGCTGCATAGGTAGAAAAGCCTTGCAGCAGCCTGGTAGAAGGGCACTGAGTCTCTGAAAGAGTGTTTGTCAGGTTGTAGCCACTGTATAGGATAATCAGCTACAGCAAAAGCCATAGATAGCATCTTAGCTGCGTCAGTGTCTGCATTAGCAAACCTTCCTAATATCACACGTTTTATACAAAACAGGCATTCTCACTGATGGGATGGGATCACCTCCTAAGGACTGTAGCCATGCACACACCCAGTTCAGTTACCCAGACAACTGACCAGTTGACACCAAAATGTAAAACTCAAATTGTTTGCATTATTTTGCTGAGCACCAAAAACATAATAAAGTGAAGTCATCGAAGCTCCCACATTTAAGTTTACTATGATGTTTATGAGAAAGTTTTAAGCTGGAGGGTTGTAAATGTGCAAATAGATGGAGACAGAGGGCAAAGACAGAACATAATTCAAGACAGAGAAACGAAAGTCAAACTTCCAAATGTGAACATGTAACAAGCAGTTAGAAGTAAGCTACTTGAAAATTAATGCAGATGGGCTTTGAATATTTATTCAAATATTTATTTCTGTTCTTCTTTCCCTACAGACCCAGTAAGAGACTATTCAGCAGGCCTCCTTCTGCTGGAGCTGGATGTGATGGAGCTGTAGCAATGCAGATTGTGCATCTTTTTGTTTGCAGATGTAGGTTTCTGTATGTGTGTAATCTGCCCTGGAAAAAGCTCTCAGGTAAGCCCTTTTTTATCCCACAATTACTGGAGCTTTCCAGAGGAAAAGCTGAAGAAAACAATCCACCTTGAAATCCAGTCTCCTTGTGTTTTGGATAACTGTTTTTTAGTATCGTGGTGCGTGCTAAAATTACTCCTGCAGTATTGGCATTTTCTCTTCTTAGGACTGTTGTACATGTTTGGCTAATAAAAGGGATATTTTTAAAATAAATCATTTAATAATTTCAAATGTGCTCCTAAAACTTAAAAAAAAAAAAA
>VXAB01000051.1:29227-48946 GCA_013399175.1 Odontophorus gujanensis
TAAGTGGTTTTGTTGCCACCACTCTGTCTGGCTTGGGCCCTGCTTTCTTTCTCCTGCATGGCTTGGGCCTCTCACTGGGTGCAGTTGGGCTGTTCTCCTGGGGCAGTGACCAAGGCAACAGGCATTTGGGTGTGAGATGCTCACTTACAGCATTCACCAGCTCCGTGTGTCTTTGTCCTCTTTTCCTAAGTAAGGACAAAGCCACATCAGATGGTTACATCATAGCTGGTTTTGTCACATGTTTGAAAATCAAGATTTGTCAGTAAGCACAGCTAATTATTTCATTCAAAGAGCTTCCTCTGAATATAAAATTTTAATGATGTAATTTAGGAAGAATCTTGACAGAACTTTAGTTGATGGGTTGCACTTTTCTGACATGGAAAAATTTACTTAAAGGAGGAGCTAATGCAGAGCTAATCAAGGCTAGCAATCTATTTTCCATAAAAATAAACATGAAAATAAGAGACTGCAGCGGCTCCTCTTTTGTTATAGTCTGAAACTGTGCTATATGGCAAAATTTAATTTCCTGAAGGTGCATTTGCCTGTATTGTCATCAGCTTCCAGATATCATCAAGTTGCCCAGAGAGGCTGTGGAGTTTCCTTCTCTAAAGACGCTCCTGGATGCCAACCTGTGCAACCTGGGTTAGGGAGCTGCTTTGGCAGGGGGTTGGACTCCATGATCTCTAGAGGTCCCTTCCAACCCCTACAGTTCTGTGATTCTGTGATCTTTAAACATTATCAAGTAATGAGGAAACTCCTGTATCCGAGTTAGTGTGCTCATTCTTTTACCATTCTCATTAACACCTGTTAAGAAAGGTTATTAAAAGAGACAAAGCTTACTGAATCTTAACATTTTCGATTACGAAAAGGTAAACAATATTCACTTACTGCTCTATACAAACCCCTTTTTTCTGGGAGCCTGTGCTCCCAATTTTTCTTTCCACTGGAGCTAGATGCTGAGATGAGCTGCTGGTAAGCACACACTTACTCCCTTTGGGCTTATTAACAAAAAAGTCTACACATGCTAAGTGCAGCCCAGCACTCTCTGAGGTCCATGGAGAAACTGTCATTAGATTCAAGAAGTTCTGAACCAATTGATTCAAAGAACACAGTGCAGTATGCTGGCTACACTAGGATAGATGTGGATTTCCAGTCTGTTTTCCAATGTAAAGTTCAGCAGAAGCAGAAGATTTTTGTGATTTGTTTTCAGGGGACTAAAAAGTCTTAAAAGTTATATTTTGTTGTGATCATGAACAGTCATATAACACCTAAAGGATATGGCAAGTTTTGTGGAGTTCCTAATGATTGCTGCTGAACTGTCTGATCCTAGATGTTCTCTGTGTGATTATACCTGCATCTACATCTTCTATGACTTCACGGTGTCTTAGTTAAAGTGGTACATTTCCTAATTAGACATCACATTTCTCACCACTTAAATTCAGCCATTTCTGGGATAAAATCTGGCAAGCGGTAACAGGCTACACAAAAACTTAGAGTAGAAAATAAATAGCAGGTTTGTTACAAGAGGTAGCACCTGAAACTGCACACTGTCTCCTAGCAATTGACCCAAGAATTTGTTTAATAATGAGTCAGAAGGAAAGGTCTGATATACACCAACACTGCTTTCCACAGCACTGTGTATTTTTGTTGGAGGATTCCCAGCCATGTGCAGGCTTAACTCAACTTTGCTCAGCTCAGGAGCTGTGAAGAAGACCTAGGTCATCATGGTACCTATTCAGGATAAATTCGTGAACATTTAACACCTTTACACTTAACACTGTTTACCTCAGTCAAATGTCACCAACTCTGACACTGTTTATCTCTTCCTTGACTAAAGTCAAGAACTGATAGAATATTTTCTTTATTGCATCAGTAGGTTGATGAATTGTAGGAGGCAATTAAGGACTGACAGTAGATCGTAAGCTATGTGATAGTTTAGAAAGAAAAAGTTTTCTGTAAGCCGCTGCTATGATATACTATAACTCAGAGGAACTAATTGAATCAGGATTGTTTTCACTTCTTTTTGGTGTACAAAAGGTACTGAATGAGAATGGTATAGATTTTTAATTAAATTTTCCTACATTTTCCATGTATTTAATGTGTATCTGTGATCAAATTTTATGTGCATCACTAGAACTTCATAGAAAATGTTCTAACACCATTTAAATATGGAGGTGATAAACCCTATCAGTACCTCTTTCTACTGCATAAAGAATAAACATGATCATATGCATTAAATATAATTTAATAAAAAATTAGAAAGCATGATAATAAATACTGCAATAAACACTGTCCTTTGTTTTCAGATTAAGTATATGCCCTTGTACCATTCTACTCATATAGAAAAACAGGAATCTATCTAATAAGCACCCTCCACAACATTTTCCTTCTACCAGAAAAAAAAAAAAGAGAAGTCTAATACACAGTTTTCTGGTCCCTGAGGAAGCACCAATGGAACCAATTGAAATCACATTGCTACCATTTAGCTTGTTTGCTGTGGCAAGCGAGCAGTTGTTAGTCAACAACCAGAATGACAGGGCTTTGATACAATTATCTGCTGCAGGGAATGCTGACATGGCAGTTTACCACAGGTTCAGTCCAGACACACAAAGAGAAGTCTGAGTTTAATGATCCAGAGCTCTACTAAACTCATCGCTCACCACACGTTTGTAATTATTTCAGCTTATATTACTCTAGGAGTGATTGTATATATGTTAGTTTCAGTATCATCTTCCATAGGGAAAATGTTTTGCGGCAACTGTTTTAACAACCCACTGCTGTTAACCTGGTGGGGCTCTAAGGCTTACATTCCTGGCAGTCTGCTTTCCTGGAGTGTTTCACCTGAGTTTCTTTTCAACCGTAATGTTGTTTTATTTGAGATCTCTGCAGACTTCATGCTAGAGAGAAACTTGGAAGATGGCTTGCAGTGTTTTCACTCCCCAGAAGAGGCTGAGTCTCATGACTAGCCAGCAGTTCCTGATCTCTAGCCCACATCTGTCCGGAGAAGTATGCTGTGTCTGGTTTGTCTAAGCAAATTCCTACAGTGTTCCAAACTAGATTATTCCTGACCTTATATCATCTTACAAGTATTAACTCTTTGTCTCTGATCTAGGGCTTTTTTTATCACCCTTTGAGAGTTTATCTGTTTGAACCAAGGGTTGCATCCAGCCCGTACAACCCAGTAGATGGCAGTGAGGCTGGAAGTGGGGGTCTGTTGTGGAGATGACATCTATCAGCAGCTGTTTGATATACAGAATGCAGAGCAGAGCCTCCCAAGCTGGCAGCATGGAAAACTAAGCCAGGAACAGCAGCAGTGCTGAGACACGATGCCACCTTTGAAGAATGCTCCTGCTGCCAAATGCTGAAAAAAGGCAGCCCCATAATAACTAGGCAGGGTACAGAATGGGTTCCTTGCCTTTTTCTCATTCTCCTCTCAAGGTGAGAAATGATTCTTGCTTGGAAATGCCCATTACGCTGACATTGTAATTCAGGGCCCTCCTCTTAGATTACAGGGAAATCAAAAATAGAGCCTTGATATACCTAATGGGTATACCTAACGGGCACAAGGTAGATTATCTGCATTGTTCCTCTCATTGCCCAAGTGGCTCCTGAAATGGGTTTCATGTTTTTGATGTCTGCTAGGCTGAATCTTAAACAAAAGAAAAGAGGTCATCATTGAAGATGAAAACTGCTAAGCCAACATTTGAGGCATATTTGATAATAGTGCACTCATATTGGCTAAATTATGTCTTTATTTTGGTTGGCATCCATAGTGGGAAACTTTCAGCTCATTTAATTTTGCAAGGATTGAACCTAACTCTTCATCCTCTGCTGATTATTGAACAAATGGTGTGAGAAGAATATAAGGTTCCATAATAAATGGGAGCATCAGTACCACATAGTTCATTAAGAAGTTCCTGTAGTGCCTGCATCTGTGAGGGACATTTTGAAGGTTAGATCTCAGACCTTTGTGTTACAGAATATTGAGGTCTGATACTATTCTCAAAATTGCACTTCAAATCTCTGCCAAACTGCTGATTATAAGCACAAGTTTTAGGAGATACGGCTCACTTTGGCGCCACTAAATACACAGGATCTTGGATTGTAGCTAAAGCTTGATTAGCAAAAAGAAAAGTGTGAATTAATCCTTAATCTGCTTGGATGCTCAGCAGTTCAATTGTTTCATTCACCTAGCCAGAAGTGGGAGAAGAATCTCATACAAAAATCAGAATATAGCCAATATATTCCTAGAGAAGATTAACATAGAAAGAAATAAAAGGAAAATGTACTTTTAGAATATTTTCTACTGTTACCAAAATCTGAGAATAAAACTCACATACCCAAATGAGAGGTTAGAAAGCTGACATTGCTGGGTATCACTATGACACTGAAGAAGTGATGTGTCTTAAAGCAGCTTCTCTTCCATGAGAATTTCTTGAAGTTAAAATGCTAGATATTAAAAATTTAGCCCCAAATTTTGCATACAGTTTTCTTCAAAGAGGATGATGCTGTTCAAAATCAAGAAGCCTGGCACCACTATCCACTGAGATAAAAATTATTGTTTTTGGAGGCCCCTGAGAATTGTTAAGTATCCATGCAACCCTCTGAGCTCATTTGCTTACTTATTTGGGTAGTTCAGCTTACAGCCATTTAGCAAAAGCACTAAATTGGGAGCAACATATGAAGTCATTGTATACAACATTGAAATCAAACAAATGCATACAAAATAGAAATAATTAAACATATATAATCACCTTTACCAAACACATCAAATAACAGGAGATACAATTCAGGGTAGAATTATCTGGCTCAGTTAGATTATATACTATAGCAGCTTCAGATTTCTTTAATTACAAAGGTGATGATGTGGTAAACTCGTGATGCTGTTATCAGTAAAGATTGCTTTTGCAATAAAATACATAACTTTTCCTCCTTCTTCCCTTTTATTTTTTAAATGTGAATTAGTCCAGAGTAAATAATCTCTCAAGGTAATACACAGCTCATGGGAAAAAAAAAAAAAAAGGTTTACTTCTCTAATACCAACGTAGCATAATAAGTGTTATTATGCAAAGTATGTTGTTATATGCTTAGTTTCTGTCATGATAAAAAAAAAAAAATCAAATGAGAGAAGTACTATCCATGCTATTTCTCCTATAATGCACACAATAATACGCGTTCGTAATTTGGGTAGTTTTGGTTTGACAATGTGATTATAAGATAAGAAATATTTAGAGAAGAAGAAGAAAAAAAATCCAACCATACATGAGAATACTTGTAATGTCTAAACAGGAATGCATTTTAGAGATCCAGGTCCCTTATATTGTAAAGACTGCACAACAATTGCACCAAATGCCTATGAGGCTAAACAAAGTTGCCTTGATTTGTGTGGTACCAAGATAGTTTATCTAGACAGTGAAAACTTCACTAACCTAACTACATTAAAGGCATTTGCCTCGTTACAAACAGAAAGCCCTTATAAATGTGTTTAGAAGGCTGAAACTATGGAAAATTTGGTCACGTTTGCATGAGTAAATTACCATATAAAGCTAAGCTAAATGCTTGGTTAGTCTGACCATCGTATCCACTCCAGTAAAAGAGTGTGAAGGAAATCACCATCACTCAAAAGGCGATCCCTAACTTTGTGTGCATTCCTTGTCAGTAGCATACTAAGTAAATCACTCACAATTTATTTAAACAAATGCATTTTGCTTTGCACTGAATCATATGAAGAATACATGGTTTAAACTCTTCTCATGCAGACATGACCTAAATCATAAAAATCCTGTAAACCTTGTTAAACAGTCACAGTCTTTGCAGAGATTCTGCAGTGTTTATCGTTTGGAAAGAGAACATGAGATGCCATGCTCCTACCCAGGTAGGTTTGAGCCAACTTGCAATTAAGTTTTGTTTTTGTCTGTAAAAAAGGGGAGAAGTTACCGAGTTTACACTGGGATATGGAGTTTCCAGTGTATGAGACTGAAGGTGTATTCTGTCAACAATCAGATCTACATTAGCATTTAATTTACAATCACGAGGAGAGAATATTCTGTGAGGTGCAAAACTGAATCTCTCTCTTGGCTGTGCAAGCTCCTGTCAGTTCAGAGGAAATCCAGACACATTTGCATGGAGTAAACTTCTGTAAACATGTTCTGCACTCCAGTGAAGAAATAAATGTCAAGGTAAGCTTGGCAAGAAACAAAAAAGGATGAGTCATATTCCTCCAGTTTCATTCCAAAGATGCTATCTTTTACCTTCCTCAGTCCTGTAGTCATAAGACTGACACTGTTTCTACTCCTTTATGGGAAACAGTATTCAAACGCTGCAGGTCAATGATTTACTGTAGCCCCACAGTCTTTTTTTCACATATACTTTGTTTTCATTACGAAAATCTGGAAAGAATAAGTTCCCATATGCAGCAATCAATGTGAAATTGCCCATCTAAAATGTTTACAAGTCACTCCTCATGAACACTTTTAGCTGATATATTTATATTAAAATACGTAAGATGACATCATCTCATGAAAGTCTTCATGTCAAGGAGTTAATGGAAAATGTTAAAATCATTTTGCAAAAGAAGAAAACGGTGGTGGAATTACTAAGACCATATTCTAAGCAATCATTAGATTCAGATTAAGTCATGATTAACCAAACTGACATAACTTGGAAATTTATTTTCAAGACTGCTACGTATTGACCAACAGGACATATATGCAAGTCCGGCATCCAAAATTCAGACCAAGTTTTTAGAAACAAAGGAGTTGGGAATGAAAGACCACTTTGGAAAAGATCTGCACAAGATGTATTGTCTGGGACATGGCCCAGAACTAAACTCAATCCCCTACTCTCAAACCAGGGGATTAACAGAGTAAATATTGTTCCTGTTAACATTACTGAGTAGTGAGCATTTTCCTAACAGTGACAGTTAAAAGATGCGTAGAAAGTATGTTCTGTCTAACACATCCCTATTTCCAACTGGGTTGCTGATCTGACTGCGTCTAATTAACACATGTTGAATGCTTAAATACTCTCACTTAAGTGAACAGAAGTCAGCACTTGTTACAAATATTGTATATCCTTGAAAATGTAGCGGGATTGTTCTAATGGCATTGTGTTATTCAGCATGATTAGCACTGAAGAACACATCCATGCTCTTTTTTTTTCTTTTTAGTAAATTTCTACCTAATCTACATAACGAAATCTGGATGATGAAACCACTTATGGTCTATAGAATACATCAGCAGGTATTTTTAAACATGTCAATCCACAACAATGTAATAAAGCTCAGTAAAGGAGAGGGAAGATATGCTTTAATGACTTTTTGATTCTTATGTACATAGATATACATGCTGATGCACAGAGAAGACATTTATATTTACATATTTTGGTGCCAATTTTGAAAAGCAAAGTCACCACACTTTCATGCATTTCTGCCTATCATAATAGCTAAGTATAAAAAAGAGAAGTATACATATCCATTCTGAAATCTTACAAATGTCTCTAAGACCAACATTTCCTCTGTGTTATTGCCTTATAAATGTCTCAAAATTAAGTTTCTGTATTTTGGAGAAATGTTGGGTTCCTCTTGGTTATGAAGACTCTCTTACAGTACTGACTCTGGGAACATCCATTTTACCATTTTTAGGCTACACAAATACAGATGTACAGAAGAAAACTACTGAAGGCGAGAGAGATGCAGGATCGGTTCAGAGAAACTATGATCTTATCTGCATGGATTCATTCAGCTCTGCTTTAATCACACTTAGTACTGTGATTCCCTCAGGTGTGCCTGAACACATCCATTGAAGTCACAGGGCTGACAAGCTCAGGAAACTATCAGCCCCTCTGTGATAGCAGCCAAACAAGATCTTCCCGTATATCTTTTGTCCTTCATCACCTTCTATCGCAGACTACCCCTGACAAGTCTTTTCCTTTGCATTTTCATATACCAATTCTGTCAGTTCTTCTTGCTATTTTCTCTCATAGCATCTTTATCTTTGTTTTTCCAACACTGGAAGAAGATAAGTGACTTAGACTTGTCAAATGGTATGTGTAGTCATGCTCTGTAAACACAAGATGCATTTATTGTGTCCTCCCACTGTACGTTTCCCTAAGTTACTCAGACTCAGTTCAGACTTTCAGGGTGGAATTCTTCTTCCCTGACTTCAGCCTCCTACCTCTGAGCTAGTCTCCTGTGGGGCTGCCTTATGATCATGGAAACCAACTGTTGCTTAGTAATATGATTCCCCTCCTGTGTTTTAGTTGCCTGCCTAAGGATGAATCTACTTGCATCTTAGAAAACCCTCTTTCCACTGACTGCAAGGGCAAATCAGAAGATTATCTCAACAGCAGATAGCCCAGTTTAGGCACTGATAGGTCTGAGAGATCTTAGTGATATTTAGGAGGGTATCACTGTGACAATAATTCTATGTTTCTCAGGCACCTGGAAACTGGGAAATTTTCCCCTTTTCCATGTGAAGTATCACTGACACATTGAGCCGACATAAGGCTGCAGCACTTTAACTGCCTTACCACAGAAAGTCTGGAGGAAGCCAAAGAGAATTTGAAATTGGGTGACAGATGAAAACCACAATTTAAGCTCCAAATAGAAAAAGAATTTTTAGAGTTGGCAGTATTAAATAATGGACTCGATCTTTACAAGTCTGTGATTCATATGTTTTAAATAAAATAAAGTTTCAACAAAATTCTAGTCAACAGAAACTGTAACCCTCAAAATGATCTTGTAGAAAAAATGTTTACATTACAGGTTTGGCTTGATGCTTTAGATGTTACAGCTGCCACTCTTCATCTGGTTTCTAAACACGAAAGATTGGATTTATGTCCCTACAAGTATAGGTGAGGCATCATGAGAAAAATAAGCACATTGATTCACATGAAAAGTATGTGCCAAATAAAGCGTTAAATCATTTTATGCAGCCTGTCACTCTGTCATCCAGATTGTTGGAATCGTCTTTCATACAGAAAAAACAAAATCTGGTTATTTTTAGGTCAATTGGAAAAGCAACAGATTATCTTTAAATTAATAAGTCAAGTCATTTTTGGAAGCTTCGTTACATTTTCCATCGTTCCTACCTCCTTAACACCTATCTTCATTGCCTAAACATTCACATACTTTATTTTTTTGTATTCGGATGAGTCACAAAGTCACGTTACGATGATAAATCCATCATCTCTGTTTCCTCTTGGTATTAACTCAGCTGCATTATTCACACCGTCAACCAATTTTATTCATGCTATCCTTCGTTGTTCATAATCTTGACTGTTCACATCAACAGTATTGCTGGAATCACGTTATTACTTAAAAGTTAACATCAAATTTTTATCTGTTTTACGTATCATACATTCAGCCTGGCACACTTTTTTCTCTTATGCTAGCTATTCACATGAAATAACGAATGTCACTATAATGCAAGCTGAAGAAACTACCCTTACACATGAAGGTAGTGCTTCCTCATTTTGATGCTCCCTAACTGATTTAACTAATTTTTTGTAAAAGATACTTAATAGAAGTTCTTTCTTTTAGAGCTTAGACCACAATTTCAAGCTCAGCTGGGATTGCTTCGAAGTGCTATCTTAGAAAATCTATGCTCCCTGTATGCACCAAGGAGTCCTACGTGGACTTTCTTGCATGACCTCAAGGTCTATATTTATATTCACAGCAACCCTGAAACCCAGAGTATGTACATTGCTTCTCTGATTTCATATGAGTAACAAATGAATTCATAATAGTTCTTAGACTGTAATGTCTGATGAATCTGACTGAGAAAAATTACGTGTCATTAAAGCAACACGTAGCTGAGACGTTGCATTCTAAAGATAGTAACACGTCATTGTCTGTGTGAGTGACTGAGGAACAAGGAAATATAAACTCTTCCTTAAGAGGAAGTTATTAGAAAATTAAACAAAAAGCAACACATCGCCAATTGTTTTCTGAGCAATCATTCCTGAGCAGTAGAAGGCTCCATCTTGAGCCTACTTCACCAGGCTTGTGAGTCTGGAGCTCAGTGGAGCACAGAATAATTAGAAGCCTCTGGTTAATGATGAGATGAAGAGAGAAAATTGTTAGATCTTCTGAAAGTGAACATAAGGACACACATATGCTGCGGGAGTCTCTGAATGCATAATGAACATTTTTCAGCTTCTAGGCTCCTAGGCTTGAGAAAAGACAAACAAGTGTGGCAACTCTGTCTTGTAGCTGTAGGGGTGCTTTATTTTTAATGCAAACAAATAATTTCAAATATTTTTAATGTTTTGGGTTTTTTTTTTTTCCAATGGTACCCAATAACTAGTGGCCTGTCAATCAGGGCTGAATACACATTGGGTTTGTTTGGAAGGGGCTTTGTAGGGATGTGATGTGGGCACATACTGTGAAACTTGGTGTTAAGACACAGGGGGAGCACGAAGGAGTATTGTGTGTTTGCAGAAGACTGGAAAAATTTCTTGCTGGCTTCTCATTTGTAAACCTTCATCTGCTGCTCCAAAGGGGCAAGAACAACTGAATGCAAATCTGCTAAGGTTTGCACTGAATAGCCCTAGACCTCAAAATTGCGTGGCTAATCGACCAACAAATGTGTTGTTCACTGATGCATGTGAAAATCTTATTATTAATGTCATTGTGTCAAGACATGCACATTAAAGCTCCCAGAGGGACTTACTTTTTTAGTGCCTTGACTAGGGGTCTTTGAACATCTTTGGTAGCCGTTTCATTTCAGATACTTAAACAGCAATAAAAGTCAAATTTCCATTTTCATTCAAGGATGGAAGTCAGGGTAAAGTCGTAATGCAGCTCAGATTTCCTTGGTTTATTTTAATATTGGTATTAAACACGAAAATGTTGAACTACTCAAAAAGCCCCTTTCCTTGAAAATCCCCTCACCAGCCCCTTCCCACATCAGCCACTCAGCAGCAGGCTGCAGGCCCTCTTCTCTCTCCAGGTGGAATTCCAACACTCCCCCACCCACAGCCCAGCTCCTGCAGTGCTGAGCTGCATCCCACAGCAGGTCCAACCGGCTCTTGCCAGGCTCCAGAAACTGAGCATGGTGACTTAGAGGCTTCTCCCAAGCAAAATATGACTTATGTGTAAGGAACAGAACAACACTCTCAGGGAGGAAAATGTTAAAGTAAGTTGAGACTGTGTCTTACTTAAAGCATAGACAAAACCCAAACCCTAACTCCTCCTTGGAGTCCCCTTCCTGGGGACTGATGCCTTCTGGATGGAAATACTGCTGAAGACTGATGCTCTTCCTATTATTTTTTTAATAACCAGGCAACCCCTCTGTTTTCTGTGTCCACAAGTTTGTCTTGCCAAAACTCATCTGGTGAAGAAAGAAATGGACACTGGAAACATTCCTCTGACTGCCCTGCTTCATGTACTGCGTGGTGCTGCACATCAGCATGTGAAGACACTGTTTCTAAAAGTGAACTGTCTCTTTATTAACAGACTCATTCACTGAGACACCGAGCTAGCAAATCAGTTGCACATAACTTGCCCGTCTGTGCTGCCTCCAAGCTCTGCCTTCCTGCAACTTGTGCTCTTCCCTCCAAGCTTGATGCAGGTAATTTAGCCTCTAAGTACCTGTAGGTGTCTGGCTGTGTACTTTTATGTCGCTTATTGCTCTGGGAATCTGTGGAAAACTTTTGAAACGGCTCGTCTCCCTGCTGCTTTAATAGACCATCATACAACAAGGGCACATGGACTATTCAAAACCATAACAAGCTCCCCCCAAGATTTCTATAGTTGATTTTAAAACTGCTTAGAAATCTATTTGTGTTTCATTTTGTTGTTATTTGACAATAGGTCAATTATGCTATGATTTACAGTCACAGAGTGATCTGCAAAGTATTCATACATGCAGACAAACATTTCTGAAGTAGTACAAATACAGAACCAAAACCGAAATTCCTACTTCATTTTGTGTGCTTCAAAACTATGCACATTAAGTATTGATTGCATGATCTAAAGACGTAATTCAGGGATTTCTTTTTCTTAACAGCAGTGAGTATTATCTTGATTCAGGAAGTAAATGAGATACTTCAGAATACATACTGTCTTTCTGAAAAAAGAAAAAAATGGGTGGGACAAATATTTGCTGCATCTTGTATTACTTGCAGGGAGTAGTTGCTTTCCTTGTGTTGTTGCAAATGATATCAACATATTACCACTTGCTTGTTGGCATACAGGCTAGAAATAAACTTTTTATCTATTTAATACATGGCCTTCCTACTGGATCTCAGGTTTCTATCCAATGAGTTAATCTCAGTTTTCACACTGAGTTAAAACTCAGCCCCAGAAATGCTGACAGGAGCTCTGTCTTCAGACGATTTGGAACCAGGATTTCGCTCAATCAGAATTTCTTGGAGAAGATCTTAAATACTCAGTTAAGACTCACATCTAGAATAGATTTTGTTTTCTCTAAGACAGAAACAGACTCCAGATATTTAGCCTGCAACATAGCTATGATAGTTATTTTAGGCACCGCATCAGTGTACACTAGATAGTTTAAGATATGAGTGTCAAAGGCTGATTGTACTAGAAGCTCTTCTTATTGTGCTAGAGAATGCATACGGCTCTGGGGAAGGCACAACTTGCAGGCATGTTTCCTGACAAAACAAGAGAATACATTAGCTAAAGCTTTTTATCTTAAAAAGCAGTGCCTTCTTTCAGTGGCAGCTGATAGGTAGTGTTCTTTGAGCTAAAGAAATCCAGCTGCCATTTGGCAGCATGGAGATTAGTAACCTCTTAGTACACCCAACAATAGCATTTTGAATTTGGAAACTGCATTGGCAATACTGTAGCCTATAGATAACATGATAACATGTAGCATTTCATGGATGCCAGCCTCCTAACCCCTCAGTGGGCTTTCAATTGGAGCAGGAAGAAAATTTTGTGAACGCACCACCTGAGAATACAGTGCTGTTTCTGAAAAGCTTCAACACTGTTAGTGTCGAAGCTGGGAGCATTGGAGCGAGGATGAGAGCATTCAGTGCAGCACCCAGGCAGTGCAAACACAGCGTTGCACCAACTCTGTATGCTCCTGGTTGGAAACCTGTCAGGGCTGGTGGATAGAAGGGAGTTAAGGGCCAGTATAGATGCCAGCACTCTCAAAGGGCTATTTGAGTGGCCAGGATTACTGGGGCATAAAGGAACCACAAAGCCCTTGCTCTCTGACTGTCATGTGCCAATAGCACGCAGTGAGGGAGGGAGTAGCAGGACTTGCTTCCAGCAGATGAGGATTTTACTCTTCCAGGTGTATCTTTTTGTGACTGACTCCTGCCTGATCCCAGACTCACATAATTTTCTCCCAGGTTACCAGGGTGCTGGTGCTAGAGTTTTGGGGAGACAGCTGAAGTGCTGCAGATTACATTTTACAGACGTGATGCTGACAAATTAAGTTCAAAGTCTTAGCAGGGCCCTTCCAAATGGCAGCTCTCCAGGGCTAGGCAGTTACAGCAGTAAGTTCTATAAATCTTTTCAGAAGCTCCTTGGGCTTCAAATACTTCCAACATTTCGTCATTCCCTTTAAACAGGGAAAATTGCCCAATCCCTTTTTGGAGGCCAGTATAATTATACCCTTGGAAAATAATAATAATAATAAAGTTTAAAAAGCAGAGCATTGTAGTTCACACCGCAAGGTACAATTAGTTAATTCACACAGTAAATACTAGCAGCAATGTTAATAAAATGGCTGTCTTAGAAGCAGTCCTGTAAGTGTATATGGATACAAAGAAGTGCAAAAATCTCTTCTAAGAATTTTGTTTGGGACTTTTCATTGTGGCTAGGGAGAATTTAATTCCAGATATAAAACCCCTGTCAAGCTGTTGTGTGTCTCGCAGTATAATGTGAATTTTGTTATTTAAATAGACAAAACCAACTGGGCAAAATGCTTGTGTTTCTTTCCATCTACTGCATTTCCCTCCATCATATTTGCTTGCTAAAGCTGTCCACGTTCATTAGCATCCTGGAAAACTCTGGAGGAAATACATGTGAATGCGAGTGTCAGAGAATTCTCTTCCACCTACAGCAATAAAACTGATAAATTACAACCTAAAGCTCACAGGAGAGCTCACAAGATGCTATAAGCTATCTGCGTGTGCAATTGGCCAACTCCATTATTTCAAATACAGTATCACTTCTTTAAAAATGAAATATTTTCTGTGAATTTCCACTTTACAGTGAACCCTCCAAAGAAGACTTCCTTTTGTTCTCTCACAAATACAGTAACCTTTATAAAATTAACATCCATCCTCACCTATCACGTTTTACTTGCATTTTTTTTTTTTTTTCCTCAGACAAGCATAAAACATAGAATCACAGAATCATAGGGGGTGGAAGGGACCTCTAGAGATCATCGAGTCCAACCCCCTGCCAAAGCAGCTCCCTAGCCCAGGTTGCACAGGTAGGTGTCCAGGCGGGTCTTGAATATCTCCAGAGAAGGAGACTCCACCACCTCTCTGTGCAGCCTGTGCCAGTGCTCTGCCACCCTCCCCATAAAGAAGTTCTTGCATACATTTGTGCGGAACCTCCTGTGCTGCAAGAAACCAGATAGAATCTGGGATAGTTTTACATGGCTTCAAAAGAACAAAAGAATCAAAATAAAACAGGTTTTAAAAAGGAAAGGAAATATTAACCTGGCAAGCTGAACAAATGTGATGCACTGTGTTTGGGCCCTATTATGTTTCCCACTCTCAGAATACCTTCTCTTGGCAAGGGATTAAATCACTGCCTATCAATCACTGTTCATTTACTTTTTACAAAGATGGATGATGAAAGTGATTTTGGTGTTCACATACAGTTTTAACTAAATTAATTAATCTGAAACAAAGTTCACTCCTTTTCCTACAAGGGGAAAATGAGACACAGTTAGTGCCATTTATATCACCTTAATTGAATACTTATATAAATGAATTGCTGGATTTGTGCTAAGATGGAGCTGGGGAAGAGGACACCTCTAAGAAGCAACAACTGGACCGTGGCCCTGCAGGGAGAAGAGTGTATATACATATGCTTGTAGTGATGAAACTGTATGTTTTTCTATGAACCAAAAAATGCACACTTTTAACAAAGTTTCAGCATGTCTTGCATAGTACCTTAAAAAAAAACCAAAGCCTTTGTTTAAATGAGGAATACAGACAGAGCCAAGGTACATGGCCTGTGAGGAAAATGGAGCTTATCCTGTTACGGTACTTAAATACTGAATCTTATCCAGCATTCTGTGCCAGATAATCATTCAAATGTAAGTTGTACCTGTATGATCTGATACATCAAGAGTCAAGCAAATTACATCAGTACTCTTGAATTTATCTGAATGCAAAGCCCGTGTCTCTTTTTTTGTTCACTGCATCATTTCCCAAACTTTTCTCATGTTCCCTTCCCAGATGAACTTCTCCATTCATTGGCTGCTAATTCCTCAATGCAGTTAGCACGTCCCAGCAGAACCCCTTTAGTTCATTGTCTGCTGCCTGAGCATAACTCCAGAACTTGTTTAGTTGTCATTCTAGTAGCCTGGAGGTTATTTCAGTCACTAAGAGAGTGATCTGATTGCTTAACTTAGGTGTCTGATGCTATTTGATCAGCTCTGATGTATCTAAGCCACCCATCAGAGACTGATAACATAGTGTGGGAGTCTCATACACTTGGCAGGTAGAGGGTGGGTGACCTTTGCTTCACTTAAAGTTAAGCAAGATGCCTATATTTGGGTAACTGAAGTGAGTCAGGGCGGCTGTATTAATTTGCTTTTCAGTTTAAATGTAAAGCACTTTTTTTTTAATGACTAGTGGTGTACACCTCTTCTTACAGTCTTCTTTCTCAAAAGCAATTAATGGGTAATTTGTTCTATCTTGTCTCCAGTTTGCGTACAAGAAACTCAACTACAGAGAGTTAGAATAACATTCAGAAGTAAACTGTTATTTACATATTTATTCATTTACCTTATTAAATGTGTCATTTAGTGTTTAAGCTTGGTTATTAGTATCCATAGGAACTGAGTAAGACTAAAAATGGAGTCACTTATTTCCTTTTTTGTTTACTGATCTTGAAAGGATTTTCTCAATCTGCAGTGTTGCATCATATCTCATGGGCATTTTTTCAATCCACTTTCATGTCAAGAATTGTATGTAACTTAAAAATCAAATAACATACCTCATATTTTTGCCTTTGATATTAAACTGTTCAGTGGTTCATTGTGGTATTATCATTTCATGTCATTGCACTAACAAAAATTGTTCTCTTCAGTTATTCTGTCTACCCTATGAGTAGATGTTTTCTGTGCTCCTGCTTTATAGTTCTACCATTTTGTACTGCTTGCTTCGCACCATCCTTTCTTGACTGCAGCTGAGAATGATGTTTACAGGAGAAAATAGATGGAAAAGCCCTGATGTTAGAAAAATACTTGGCACCTCAAAGCTGTTCCCATGGTAACCAAGGCCTACACCAGTACTATGAAACCTTATGCCATTTTTAAGCATGGTGTTTATGCAAATGTGGGTTTTTTTTTTTCAGAAGTACCACACCATACCATTCATTTTGGTAAATTTCAATAAACATACATGAAAATATGTTCAGTGTTTTGGGGAACATACTTTTGCTGTCATCGCTTTGCTATGTTTTTGAGTTGACGATTGCAATAGCACATTACTACTGGATTTACCAAAGGACATCACGCTACCATTAAAAAAGGTGAGAGTAGTCAATCACATTCAAGCATGTTACATAGAACAATGAATTTTTTTTAATGAAGCTTGGAAGTAACTACACCTAAGACTAAAAACCTCTTTTATTTTTCTTAACAGTTTTGTAAGTACATAAATACACGTTCAGTTAAAAAAAAAGCAGGGACAGCAGGGCAGTGAGTGGAAAGGCACATGTCTTACCACCTGGGTGAAGGAAATTTTCTATCTCTGGAAGTGAGAATTTTCTGTGCTCATCAGACTTGCTGTTTTCCCACATAAAAGATCTTTGCTCTGCATGGTTAGCTCTTCTGTGCACCAAACCTTTATAATTCACGCAAGTTAAAAAAAAAAAAGTTTCTCTTATGCTTCAGTTGGTTCCTTGTCCCAAGCTGTTTCCACCTCAATAGTTGACTACTACAATTTAACATTTGAATTCTTCCTAGGAGATAAACTGAAAAGTCCCGTCAGAAAAATAAATATCCAAACAAGAAGTTTCATGACACATGTTTTCTTTAGGTAATAATTACCTACTAGTGTTCTTCTTCGTCAGCTATTGAAAAATTCACTGTCAACAGTGACTTTCATGCTTCCCCTGAGGACTGTCTTTTATTAATTTATTTCAAATATAGAAAAGTAATAGAAGAATTCACCATCTTGCATAACTGGGATCCTTAATATTATATTTCAGGCTGATGTTTTTCCTACTTGAGCCTGAAAGGGGGCCTGCAGTCACCTCTACTGTGATCAAAGAGGTCATCTATAAACCATTCTTCACTGAATATCCCACAGAAAGAAGCTTGGATTAAGGTCTCAAAGAATCTTTGCTGCTATTAGACTATATTTTTCCATTCTCATCTACCACAGTTGCTGCATCAGAAATATGTCTCTATGTAAAAAGCTAAATACCTTGTAATTCAAGATTTTGTTCTGTAAATGTAAAGCAAAAGTGACACCCAGTGTCCTGCAAATCCAAATTGATCAGTGCTCATATTACAAAAGTACTGCATATCTTCTCAAACAATTTTATCTTATTTTTTTGCTGACTTCCATGAATTTGCTCTTCATTAGTCTCTTTTATAAAGTCATAATTTGTGCTAAAAATAAGATTATAGTGCTAGAGTTGTGAACAAATTTGGTTTGAACACATAAAGATCTTGACTGCAGTGAGTAAGAAAACACAAAAACTGCATGGATAATCAAGGAGATAGGTTAACTTTGCAAGGATTTGAATGCTTCATTATTGACACTGAACCTATGTAATGCTTTGGAATAGTTTTTTAAAGTTAATTTAACAGGAGTGTAGACATTTCATGGGCAATTTTATAAATGTGAGTAAACAATGAGCTTGAAAAGATGTGCCTTCCGGCTAAACATTTCCCAGACTATCCTGCAAAGCAATCCAACAGTTCTGAGAAAAACTGGACTAGCCAATCAAATAGAAACACAGCGATAGGAGGGAACACAAATCCCCATGGGAAGGAGCAGAGAGCATCAGTAGCCTGAAACCAGAACAGACAGAGAAGAATTACACAATAACATTTTGCAAACGAAAGCTATTTTGTGCTCCTATACTGCCTTCTTAACCAAGATTGATTTCAGATAGATAAGTCTGCCCATATAACTGTGAGTACATCTCTGTCCAGAACTGCTCACAGGCTTTTTATTCTATAAGGAGCCTTTTAACTCCAGGACCTCTTCCTTCTGATACTAAATGCTACCAATACACACAGTAAATCCCAGAACATAAATGAGAGAAGACAAAGAAAAAAATACAACAACTTGTGTGGAGACACATAAGGAAATGATTTAAAAAAAAGTGGTAACTAAGAACACAAGAGCAAGAGGCATTGCAAAGGAGGAAAGTCAATGTGTTTTGTCACCTTTCATGGAACAAAGTAGTGTTACTCGCTAGTAACAAGAGCACCATTCAAATAACAGCAGTCACCATTTTTTCTTAGTAAATAAATCAAGACATGACACAACCATTTTGTCTCATGCACCGTCTCTCCTTTTCTCATAGTTCTCTAGTTATCCTATTGAAGTCATCCTCAAAGGCAGACTATCACATCACATTTCACTTGTGATTCAGATTTACCTAAATAAGCAGGCCTGTCAGTATTCAATAACTTCTGAAACAGTTGAACGTAAATTAATAAAACACTAACTCCTTTTGTGGGCAAGAGTGGCTCCTGCCTTGACTCAGGGTAACAGGATTGAGGCACAACTTCCATTGCTGCCACTGCAGTTATATCTGCTGGACAAGAGGTACATTTCAAAAGGAGCTGGTTCTTTTATGGTAAAAAATAATAAATCACAGGTCTCTCTCTATCTATTCACATACCTATCAGACACCTCTGTCACCAACCTTTCTGCAGGTGGACAGCCTTGTTTGGGTGTCTTTCAATTGCAGTACAAAGCTAAAAGAGGAAAAAGAGTTTAACTGGGACACAGACACCAAATTTGGCAGTGTTCCCTTTGCATATTTTTCTAAGGATTTCGTCCATATGAGTTCTGAGCACAAATGTCTAATGACATGCAGGAGAGAAAGATTAAGCTGATAAGACTGCTGCAATTTTTTTTTTCTACTATTTTGGCTGCTTGTGGTATGCAAATTACCTTTTTTTTCTTGATTAAAATGAAAGGCAGTAAAAGTAGGTTACTAGCCTTCCTTTTTAATTAAAATGATTTAAACAGATGATCTGTGTGTCCGTCCTTTCGTTTCATATTTTTAACTAGCCAAATGAAATCTCAGAAAAACTGTTGCAAGACAGGATGTCTCTAATGAGGTAGCACATTTCTTCCTTTTTTTTTTTTTTTTTTTGCAGGGATTTGGTTATTTTTTTTGGTTGTTTTTTTTTTAATTGTTCAGATTACAAGTGATATTTCTGGCATTGAAGGACATTATTGCAGTTATCTGAGCTCAGATTTAGTGGGTGTTGGTTAGCATTTCATGAACCCAGTCAATATTACTGTAAGCATTTCTTTGGAGTATTCAGAAGCTGTTATACTTAACTTGTTTTCCACATTTTTGGA